>APFE030982488.1:0-11510 GCA_000404065.3 Pinus taeda
AGGATCAATCTCTATAACACCAGGAGTAAGTATTGCCAGTCCTAACCCTCTGGTTTTTGAACCTGTAACTTCAATCATAATCTATGGGAGACCCAGGATCAATCTCTATAACACCAGGAGTAAGTATTGCCAGTCCTAACCCTCTGGTTTTTGAACCTGTAACTTCAATCATAATCTATGGGAGACCCAGGATCAATCTCTATAAGACCAGGAGTAAGTAGCTGCCTCTATAACACTAGCTGCCTCGTTGCCTCTATAACACTATCTATGGGAGACCCATGATCAATCTCTAGGATCAATCTCTATAACACCAGGAGTAAGTATTGCCAGTCCTAACCCTCTGGTTTTTGAACCTGTAACTTCCATCATAATCTATGGGAGACCCAGGATCAATCTCTATAACACCAGGAGTAAGTAGCTGCCTCTATAACACTAGCTGCCTCGTTGCCTCTATAACACTATCTATGGGAGACCCAGGATCAATCTCTAGGATCAATCTCTATAACACCAGGAGTAAGTATTGCCAGTCCTAACCCTCTGGTTTTTGAACCTGTAACTTCAATCATAATCTATGGGAGACCCAGGATCAATCTCTAGGATCAATCTCTATAACACCAGGAGTAAGTATTGCCAGTCCTAACCCTCTGGTTTTTGAACCTGTAACTTCAATCATAATCTATGGGAGACCCAGGATCAATCTCTATAACACCAGGAGTAAGTAGTTGCCTCTATAACACTAGTTGCCTCGTTGCCTCTATAACACTATCTATGGGAGTCCTAACCCTCTGGTTTTTGAACCTGTAACTTCAATCATAATCTATGGGAGACCCAGGATCAATCTCTATAACACCAGGAGTAAGTAGTTGCCTCTATAACACTAGCTGCCTCGTTGCCTCTATAACACTATCTATGGGAGACCTAGGATCAATCTCTATAACACCAGGAGTAAGTAGCTGCCTCTATAACACTAGCTGCCTCGTTGCCTCTATAACACTAGGAGTACATTTTTTTTTTAACCATATGGTGAATCCGTAATTGTCAGTCCTAACCCTCTGGTTTTTGAACCTGTAACTTCAATCATAATCTATGGGAGACTCAAGATCAATCTCTATAACACCAGGAGTAAGTAGCTGCCTGGTTGCCTCTATAACACTAGCTGCCTCGTTGCCTCTATAACACTAGGAGTACATCCAACCACCTACAAGTCAAGTATACTAAAATCCTATGATTTTAACAAGAGCATACTCACATGGAGCCAAAATTTGAACTTCGGTCTCCCAAGCTTCGCTTAAATGACTTACCGCTAAACCACATATCACTATACTAAATTCCTAAAACATTAACATACAAACTTTCTAACCATAAAAGACATACTATTAACCATTTGAACCCGGGTAAAAGACATACTCTTAATCATTAAAACACTAAACACTGAAACTCTATAACCCATAAAAAATAATAATGATTACACACCTACCCTCCGTTCAAAAAAGGGACTCCCTTCAAAAGAGGGAATGGTCTGGAGAGCGACCTCGCATCAACATGCTGTAAATGAAATCATAGGCAGATAAACAACACTGATAAAGAAAATCGTACTGGACCCACATTCTAAATCAAGAATGGTGAAGGCGAAAACGCAGAACAACTGAAGGCCTTAGTTATCATGTAAAAGCGCATTGACATACGGAATTTTGCACAACTCTATTATGTACGCGTAGCATCAAGAAAACAAGGGTATTATAGCCATTGGTTTTGGCCGTCACTTAAAAATTCAGGACTCGGCAACTCTGTGAGTGGCACAAGCTTCTGCTGTACAGCTGGCAAGCCATATATCGGCCGATCAGGTGGCAATGGTTCAAACGTTACAGTCGATTTGCAGCTATCGATTTTGTCAATTTCGGTTTGAAATGTTCAATTATACTATAATATAACGTAACATGGGTGATTTGTTTTTACATATTGCGCGAGTCACAGGCTGTTGCCAGTATGGGGACAGAAGCTGGCAACGTTCCTCACACCTCCAAAAAGCCTTCCAGATCCCAGGAGTAAGAGCTGAACCTTAACTTGCTCGTTAATAAGTTGAACCCAATTCTTTGTTTCCAAATTTATGCAAATAATGGACTAATTTGTTTGGTTAAGCAATTGTACCCATTTCAGTGCTTTCAGATTGCCCACATGTTTGTTTGAGTTGTATAGTTGTTTAATTTTATCCAAACAAGTATTTTTTAGTTAACCCAAGTGGTTGCTTGTGCTGAATTAATGACCAACTTATTTTTAGGATCAAATGCCTGTGATGTGGCTTCCACAAACAACTAGAGGAATGCAAGAAACATTTTTGTTCTATGCTCTGTGTCCTATTTGTACTGAGTAACGGTTGAAACCACTCTCGGAAGGTTAAAAGTTTCTGTTCTATGTTGCCAATGAGGCATTGGTTGACTAGTGAGGCGGGCAGAGGATTAAACTGTGTACCAAAGTTCATTATCACTGTAGTCTCTACTTTTATGTCATACGATTGGATAAGCACGGGTGCAAGTCCGGGGTGATTTCTCATGAAGAAAGTCTGCTGTTTGCAGTGCAGCCCTTGCAGCCCTTGGGGTATGAGGAGGGGATTTTTTCACCAAGTATCCCAACTAAATTGTTGTAATTATTTTTACCCCATATAACTTTTAGGTCAAAAAATGAGCCTTGAATTCAACGGAGCTCAACTTTGCCCTAGCTTGGAATTCCAGAAATGCCATATGTGACTCATGAGTACACTTTATCAAGAGCCCAGTATTGCAGAATGGTAGGCTTACAATATTATTATGGTCTACACTGTAAATTTGATACTTAACTACGAGAAGGTGAGACGATTTTAGGTGCCCAAAAAACTCAGTGTCACTTAAGATTTATTGATTATATTAATTCCTCAACTCAAAATTTCTTGTTCATTTTCATTCTCAACACTTCTACCCATTATATGCGTTATTTTATGAGTCCTATTCGCTTCATTCTCAACACTCTTTCCCATCATATGCGGTATTGTACGACTCTTATTTGGACTAGCAGGCCTTGACATCCCTGTCTCTCCTGTTTAGCACGGGGATCTCCAATCTCTGGTCTTTCTATTGTATTACTGATTTTGTACTATCGTATTAGCAGATAGCTTAGACAGTTATTTTTCTTTATTTTCTCTTCTTTTGCTGTCATCATTGGTATAGGAGTCGCTTTGATACTCACACACAGTGTTTGCTTTTAGTCTCATTGAAATACTTTTGTGTTCACTTGTTGGACATTAATAAAACTGTCATCTTTATCCTTTTTTTCCAAGGAAAATTTGCCGGGAACCACAAGTGATTCTTATCTGCATTTGTAGATATCATCCCTAGTAAACCCCCCAGTGTAGACTACTGCACCTAACCCCGGGTGATTCTAACTGGGCACTTGCTGACACAAAACTAGCCAAATGCCCAGTGGCATTGGCGACCATTTGTTGTGCCATCTCCTTGGGCTTATATTATCTATGCATTTAGTTCAGATGTTGTAATTTTGCTAGAATTTAAGGTCTCTGCACCTTTCTCAAACATACTGTGACTATGCCACAGGGTGAGCATGTTTAGTTGGGAAGTGTCTACTTGAAGTGTATTTAAAGAATTCCTAAAGTTCTTATATCTGATGTGTTCTATTCAACATTTTATTCTTACAGCAGATAAAACAAGATAAGATAATTTTGTTAATGTCCAATGAATAGTGCCTATAAGTAAATCAATGGGACTAAAAAGTACATGCAGTGCAGGTGCATAGTGGGAGTGCAAAAGCAGCTCCTAAAGCAATGCTAACAAAGAGGTACAAGATACATCAAAATGAAAATTGCTAAAACCAAATGAATCTATGCTCAGCAAAAGGGAGAAGACGTCAAGGCCTGCTGGTGCTAGATGCAGAACCCAAGTGACAGGGCAGAGAAGCAAGCTCCTCATCAGAGAATCCTCTTGAAGGATTATTACTCAAAAATCTTAGAATTGTGTTGTTTTTAGAACCATTTTTTAGACCTATCCGTCTATTCAAGGTATGTTGTGATGCTTGCCCTTTAAGTTGCACATTGGGTTCACACATTTTCCAAAGTTTAGAAATTTAGGCAAATTAGTGAAAGCACATGGTATTTATAACCCGTAATACATGTTGGGGATAGAGTACAAGGCTTAATCAGCATATTTGCTGAATAGAAAGTAGCTGCATAACGTGCTATATAGCAATGTTACCAGATTCGGAATCGGCGGTAAATTGGCGAGGCAAAAGAGCAAAGAGTTTTAATCGGATTGAGAAAAAATCGGTGAATACAATAAATATTGAATTAATTTTTTTTCATTGATGTTCAATAAAACCATGTCCAAACAATGCATAATATCAATAGATGTCCAAAACAGGGTTGTGAGGGAGCGCCCCCCTCCCCCCCCACACACCTTGAATCCGCCCCCGTACCATGCTCCCGAAATTTGCTCCCTGGTTTATTTGCAAATTTTTTGTCTCAAAGATGTTTCATACACAAATGTTCAAAGAAACAAGAGTTTTTAAGTAGGGCACCCTAATATTCAAGCCTATGGCCCTAGTTGATATGCATTTCATGGTAAAAATGACATTCTTCTTTATTTTTCATTTTCATTATTTTACCTAAATTTTTAACATTACCATGAAATGACTCAAGATGTTTGAGAGTGGTTCCGACCTCATTGGATTTCAGAATTGGGGGGATTGCATATGGAAAAAGTATAATTTTAGATCTCACTCAAAATCTAGCAAGACTCATCAGTTTTTCAGGACTTCAGGATTGAGGGGATTGCAATGTTTCCATTGGATTTTGTCATGTCTAGGGTATTGAACTCGTATTTAATCAAGAGCACCAAGCCCTCTATATACCTTGATGTTAGTGACATTGGTTGTCAAACTCCTCTATCATGACCCTACTAAAAATGTACCCATCACTCAAACAAAATCTTGACTTGACATGCTACGTTTTTTCTATCTTATGTTGATTGCTTAGAGGGTGATATTAATGACAAAGATCCCAAGATAGGCAATGATTTTGATGATATATAGCTATCTATTATAGCATGATTTTTTTATGCTAGAGGCCATTTAGAGCCTATTTGTTGATGTATTTTCGATTTAGAGATGGATTGCACTTGATGCTATTTTGGTTATGTGAACCCTTGCATGTTATATAAATGAGAACTTGTAACTTGTGGACGTGGTTGATGAAGATTATAACTTCTAGATGCTTGATGTTATATGGTTTTTATATCTAATTCATCACTCTATAGGCTTTTGTTGACATATATGCATCAAAATATATAAAAATATATATTATATAAAAACTCGCTCCCGATTCATTCCCAAACTCGGAGCTTTTGAAAATGTCGCTCCCGGGTCCCGCTCCTGCTCCCAAGTAACCTTGGCCCACAATATCATGAGGACAATGTGTATACTTCAAGTATAAAATATATTTAGTATTGGAAAACATTCAAAAACAGGTACAAAGATTAAAACGAGATGAGGAACTTCCAAGTTTTTGTCAACCAACACCGCAAACCTGCTAAAATTTTACTTGGGGTTACAATAGCATGACTTCTAAATTAGGTTAAGTTTGGATTGGTGGTGCATTATACACATTGATAGATCACTTATACACTCGACGACAACAAATGAATTAGAGGAATTGTTTCATTATTATAGGTCCTTATAAAGTTCCAACATTCTGAAATGATTTTCTTTTATTCAAAACGATATTTTTAAAGGAAAAGAACATTGCTGGACTAGGAGCATCCACAAATATGTACGTATACCAGCGAAGTCAATAGCTACTGGCATGAGCATCGGGGCAAGTAGTTCGTGTTTGGTAAGTGACCCATAGTTAACTTAGGTGACTCTTTGGGCGGGGGAAGGGCGATGTGGCTAGACCTAAGGCATAGAAAACTTGGAAAGCAGCTATTCTGGTAAGACGAGTGAGCCGACCAATGTTAAAGTCGCTACCTAATACATGAAGCCGACTGCCTAATACCATATACATTAAGTTGGCCAACAAAACCCATCATGACCTTGACGAATTAGAGAAAGGATTCTAGTTTACTGAAGCTGAAGTGTGCGGAGTGAGGGAAGAACGTGACAATGGTGTTGTTTGATCCACGACATCTTCGGATAGGCGGGCAACGAGAAGAAATGAAACCAACCTCCAAGCGCGGTGGGCGGTAAGAAGAAGTGAAAGCAAAACCACAAAATAAAACCCTGTGGAATTTTAACCTAAGAATCCGAGTGGCTTGCCTAGTCCTCTACAAATTGCCAAAATCACGAGTAAAACTTGTGTTGACCATGAGTCAAACTCGGTCAACGCGAGTTTGACTCACTGAGATTTAGATCGACTCGTTTGGTTGAAGATCCGAATGGGAATCACGAGTGATCAAATACTCCTGTAACACTGCTATATAGTCTACAATGGCTAGTAAGGGGATACTAAAACAAAGAAACATGTTGAATATCTTCAAGACCACTGACTTGCAAGCTACATGATTCTTGCAAGAACTCCAGTGAAGTTTATCTATTTTGATTTGGCATTTCAAACATTTTCCATTTGTCAACCTCCTATTATGCAAGGATCCCAGAGGTCCCTTCCATTAAACATGTAACCTGTAGGTTATGTTGAAAATAGTACCAAGGAGAGGTGTTACTAGGCTTTTATCCCTTTTAGCCTAGTGAGCACATTAATGATTTTTGTCTTGATGACATTTATGAGTTATATTAATGTCATGGTGGGAAAAGGTACTTAGAAGTGTTGTACCATGTACTTTTTCTAATATTAAAATCACTTGTACTTTATAAAGTGACTTTATGTTTAAAAGTGCTAAGTGTACTTTTCTAATATTGACATGAGGAGAAAAATCACTTTATGAGAGAAATTAAAAAAGTACACTACTTAAAAAGGTACTATGAGACTTTTAAGTGATGGAGCCAATGTATGGGGGTGGTCATTTGGGAGGAACGATCTCAACCACACATTTTGAGATTTGAGGATGAAATCTCAACGATTCTAGGTTTAGGGATTCAATCTTTTCCAGGGAGACAAAAGAGGAAAAGAGAAGCTCATTCTTCACTTCACACTTGAGAGAGCATGAGGAGAAGAGAAGCGAAGAGAAGAGAGGAGAAAACTTCAAGGAGAGAAGGAGAAATTGCAATAGTAAAAGAGGAGCTTGAATCCCAAGGAGGAGGACTGGACAGCAACACAAATTTCAAGGAGAAGCAGGCACAATTTTCAAGGAGGACAATAGCAATTAATCAACACAAAATTTGAGGCAGACAGGGCATGAATTTCGAGGAGGTGACTGTGCTATTTTGGCCCGAAATTCATGGCACAAATTTCAGTATTTTGCCTGTTACTGACAACACAAAAATCTAGGGAGATTTCAGCAGTTCTCTGACACGAAATTTGAGGTGCAATCAGCTATTGGGCATGCAGTTTGAGGCAGATCTGAGCACAAATTTCAAGGCTGTTTTTTTGCACAGATTTTGAGGAGTTGGGCAGAGAAGAAATGCTAAATTTCTGGGCACAATTTTTTGTGTAAATTTGATTTCTTAGTGGGCACAAATTTCCAGAATGTGTGCATTTAATGCTACAACAAAAAGGAGATAAGTACTATGTATTTTATGTACTTATTTACAATTACTCAAGCAATAAAGTCCTTATTTGAAGACTGGTTTTCACCAAGAGGCTGTGGGGTTTTTCCAAGGTCAGATTGATAAAAAATAATTGTCTCATGTGTTGTGAATGCTTGCATTTAATGTGCTTTTAGTTATCATTTGTTAGGAAAGAAAAAAAAAGTAGAAGCACTCTTTATGTTTGCAATTAATGCATTCTGATTTTTATATCGGCTGGACAAAATATGTGGGTTGGACCTAAACAAGCTTATGCAAAATTGTAAATAGGGTCAAGGGTCATGTCAATAGGGTTGAGAGTAGAGGACAGATTGGCAGGGTCTGAAAACTTGGCCCATGGAAGGAGAGAATCATGCTTTTACTGAAGGAAGTTGAAGTGTGGGATGTTGTTGAAGGTTGAAGCAGCTGTGCAAGCACCCACTGATCCAGCTCAGTTGGTGGAGTTCAATAAGAAGTATGTGAAGGCAAAGAAGATCTTTCTAGATGCCATCAAGGACCATTTATTCCCTCATGTTTCAAGGATGATATTTTCCTATTAGATGTGGGAGTCCTTGGTCTCTTTACACCAGAGTTCTAATGAAAACAGGAAGATGGTGTTGAGACAAAAGCTACGCAACACAAAGATGACCAAGATCGACAATGTGACATCATATCTCACTAGGATCTCATAGGTGAAGGATGAGTTAGCTGCCATTGGAGAGGCTATTCCAGATGAACAGTTGGTTAGAATTGCTTTGTATGGGTTCCACGAGAAGTGGGATGGTTTTATCCATGGCTTGGTGGCCAAAGAGCATTTTCCTAGTTGGAGAAGGATGTGAGACGATTTCATATAGGAGGAGACCAAGAGGAGTGCAAAGGGGGGCAGTGTTGCTCACAATGAAATAAAACTCGCAATCCCTAAATTAACACTATATACCCTGGGAAACCCTTCTGGGAGAAAATCCAGTTGCAAGGTGAGGCTTTTCTGCTCTTTTTCTCTGAATGGAAAATGGATGCAAATACAAAGGCCCATCAACTGCTACAATGCACAAACCCTCTCTATTTTCTCTCTCCCTATCCACTCTTAGCTATCTGCTCATCTATGGAACAAAATGTACTCGAATAGAATGGAACCTTATTTCCTCCTAGTGGCACGATTATAACACAGTCAGATTGCCTACCAATTGTTAAGTTTGACTCATTCAAATCTTAACTAGAGTTACAATATTGACTCTTTTAAGGTTTTATTTATCATGATCATGTGGCTAGCCCCTTTTCCATGAATAATGGGGGGATGACATGGCATCCTCTCGAACTTGGTGGTCAAAACAAGAAGATCAACTTCTGAGTGACATAACTTTTGCATACGACTCTGATTCAGGGAATTCTTGCGCGCTTGAAAGGTATTTGTGAGTAGAATAACATTGAAAGGTGCAACGCTTAAGTGGCAAAGTCGCCCCCCCCCTCTCTCACAAAAAAGGAAAAAAAAGAAAGAAAGAAAAAGAACTATTTGATGCCTTAAACTACTTGCAGAATATTTCAAACCCCAATTCACCAAACTGGGACCTATTAGTAAAACTGTGTGAAATTTTTTGAATCTCTACAAATAGAAATCCTACTGCAATTACTTGGTTTATCATCTCCTACTTGTTATTTCATTCAACAAGTTATTTAGTTTCATAAACAATGATGAAAACACTACTGCAGACTACATTGCCATACAAATCATAAATTGAAACAATAGATGAGACAAACACACAAGGGACATCGTTATTTTTGGACAACACGTCCCCGGAAAAACCTAATGCAGGAAAACCGGTGCAGTAGATAGGGGGTTTGTATTATTAAGCAAGCAGAATCTGAGTACAATAGGTTGCCTCTCACACCGACTAATCTTTCAGAGAAATCTTGACAGCAATAAATACATACGAGGGTTTACCTCATTCTCCACGTCACAACTAATCCACTGAGTGGCCTGACTCCGACAAACACTGCGAAATCCAAGCGCAATCACTGTTTGGGCTAGCGTTGTCAGGCCAGGAGTAACTCCAGAAAAACTGATACATTTATTTCATTAGGTAGCTATTGTTATATACATGAATGTGACTGATCAGTTCATCTTCTTGATGACTGTTCACATTCCAGAAGATTAGGTGTCAACATTCCCCCCCTTAATCTGAAGGGATGTTGGTGAGTCCAAGCATCGTTCCGAATCTTTCAAGCTTTTCTCTTCCAAGCGCTTTGGTGAAGATGTTTGCATTTTGCTCATTTGTGGAACAATGACGGAGATGGATTGTTTTGGCCTCAACATGATGTCGGATCAGATGATATTTAGTATTGATGTGCTTTGTACAATCATGGAACTTTGGGAACTTTATTGCAGAGGTGTTATCAATCATGAGTGGAGTTGATTGTACTTGTTTTACCTGCAAATCTTCAAGAATTTTCCTGAGCCACACAATTTCTTTTGTTGCTTCAGCTGCTACGACGTATTCTGCTTCTGTTGTGGAATCTGCTGGAACTGATTGTTTGCGTGATCTCCAGGAGACAGCTCCTGATCCAAGACTTATAGCATATCCTGAAGTTGATACCCCAGTTTCTTTGTCTCCATCGAACTCTGAATCAGAGTATCCAATCAAACTGAAGTGTCCACCTACGTATACTTGATTCGAAAGTCTTGAGTTCTCTTCAAGTACCTTAGAACTCTTTTTGCAGCAGACCAATGTCTCTCACAAGGCTTTTGCATGAACCTGGAGAGGATTCCAACAGAGAACGAAATGTCTGGTCTAGTAGTAGTTAGGTAGTTGAAACTTCCTACAAGTTGTCTATACTTTGTTGCATCCTCAAATTCTTTTCCTTCAATAGATGTGAGCTTTAAGTTTTGTTCCATTGGAGTAGAAAGAGGATTGCACTCTGTCATGCCAAATCTATTTAACAAATCTCCAATTTATTTCTTTTGAGAAAGAAATATGGATTTTGGATGTTGGGTTACTTCAATGCCAAGATAGTAATGAACATAGCCCAAATCAGTCATTTCAAAAATTTTTCCCAATTCTTTCTTTATGGATGCAATAAACTTTCATTGTTCCCTGTCATTAAAAATCATCTACATATACCACAAGATATACAACTGTTTTGCCAACTTTCTTGACAAATAAAGTTGCATCATCAAGATCAAAATGCTTGAAGTTGAGTTTCAGAAGATGCTCAGTTAGTTTTTCATACCAGGCTCGTGGTGCTTGTTTGAGGCCATACAAGGACTTCACAAGTTTGCATACTTTATGTTCATGTCCTTTCACAGCAAATCTTTCAGGCTGGGACATAAAAACATTCTCTTTTAGATCTCCATTCAAGAATGCAGTTTTTACATCCATTTGATGGACTTTCCAACCGTTCTGAGCTGCTAGTGCAAAGAGTGTCCGGATGGTGGCCCATTTTGCTGTGGGGGAAAAAGTTTCCTCATTATCGACCCCTTCCTTCTATGCAAAACCTTTTGCCACAAGCCCAGCTTTGTGCTTGTCAAGTGAGCCATCAGCTTTGTACTTGTTCTTGTAGACCCACTTGCAGCCAATTGGTTTGGTTCCAAATGGAGGATAGCTTCCAAGTGTCGTTCTTTAAGAGGGCATCATACTCCTTTTGCATTGCTTCTTTCCATTCATCATGAGAAGCAGCTTATTTAAATGAAGTTGGTTCAAAATCTGTAGACAAGTTCAATTCACAATCATAAGAAACATCCATATCAACAGGTGAATTAGAGTCATCTACATCACCTCCATTTGTCGGTTTGAATTTTTGGTTCCTGTTTTTCCAATTTCATTAGGATGAACACTTTCAAGTGTCTTTGTCAGCCA
>APFE030982492.1:0-10837 GCA_000404065.3 Pinus taeda
TTTTCAGCCATGGTTGCAGACGGAATGGTTTCTAACTCTTCTTCCGCTATAGGATCTTCGTATATCTCAGGAGGTTCACCTATAGGTTCTTCTGGCTCACTGTCACTAGAGAAGAGAGAAAGTTGACTCAGTGATGTGGTGGGGGTGTTGGGTAAGAATTTGCCGGTCTTATCTCTGTTCCTACAAGGCATGAAATGGAAAGAATTTTTCTTGCTTTTGTATTTTTTCTTTTGTACCTGCAAAACTAAAATAGGTTGAACTGCAGCTAACTATCTTACTGAAAGAAGGAAAATGAGGAATTGAAATGCTAATCTATGAAAGCAGAATTGAAATTCTAATCTATGCTTGCAGAATTGAAATTTTGGAATTTGAAGGCTAATCTAGGAAAGCAAGAAATGTCTACTCTACTTTTGCAGGAATGAAATTGCAGAATGGAAACGAAATAAACTACTTAGCAGAAGTTTGTAGTGGAAAAATAGAAGAATAGCAACAATCACCAATACTCTGACGCTTCCCCGGAAATGGTGCCAAAAATATGGTGGGATCTAGTATTGCAACAAGAATTCTGCAACTCTTGGGACTCCCTTCTTTACATTTATCAACCCGGTTGTTCATAAAAAACTTGGAAGCGACGGTGTTGTATGCACAAGTACTGTCTCTTGTTACAACTGTCACTTGGTCAGCTGGCACAAGTCCGTCAGGGCTTTAGCCAACTTCGATAAGCTCTTAGATGAAGCTTGTAAATGATGGATGAAAGCTAACTCGAAGGGGAGCTAATCTACTTGCGAAAGAAACTGAAAGCAAAGGAGGAATGCAAACCCTAGCAAACCCTAATTCTACCAGCTAGTCCTACTGATGTAAGAAGGAAGATGCAAGCTACTAAATGGGATGCCATTAACTTCTAAGAAGATGAAATGCATGTATCTAAGCTATTTCTACAGCAGAATCTGAAAGAACTATCTTTTTGTATTTTTGAATAAGTGTCGATTTTCACATGCATATACTTGAACTGTGCTTCACTGTGAAGGAGTGGACCAAGGAAGAGGAATGCTTGGAAGAAGTTGGAGAGGCTCAGAGAGGGTCTAAGGGGCCCCTAGCACTCTTCCCCAGAGTCTCACAAGGTTTGGTTATCAGAAAACCTCACTTGTGAGCTTCTAGTAACAGGACAAAAAGGATTACTAAAGAGAAAAAAATAAATTCCAGCAAGCCTATATTTTTCGGCCCTTCTTCTTCTCCACTCTTCGCAAACCTCTAGAGTTGGGAGAGGGTGCAATAATAGCTAGCTAGTTTTCCGATGTGTTCATTGGATGTTCTTTCTCATATTCTGATCCTTCGGATCCATGAGTTCGTTTGATGCCACTTGCTTCCAGTTGATGTTCTTGTTGTTGTTTCGTGTTGTATGGCTCCAACCACTACAACAAAACAGGAAATTTGCGCCAGATTTAGCACCATATTTTAGTACATTTTTTTCTCAATTGGGATGAGCAGCTTGGCGCTAAATATGGCTCTATTGTACAATTTTTAAAGCGTCATTTTTTGCACGAAATTTTACATCTTTTTTACGCCAAATTTTCCATCATTTTTTGCATCATATTTTGCACCAGGATTTTCATTTGGTTTTATAGTAGGTTTTGCTCCTAGTTTTGTGCCATTTTTTACATAATTTTTTTCTACCTCTTTTGTGTCATTCTTTGCTTCTAGTTTTGTGTCATAATTTGCATCGAGTTTTACACCATCTTTGACATCTAATTTAGTGCCTTTTTTTACATCTAGTTTGTCCCAATTTTTGCACCTTGTCTTATGCCATATTTTGCTTCTAATTTTGTACTTATTTTCACATATATTTTTGGGCCAGCTTTTCTGCCTTTTTTTACACCATTTTTTCCATCCAATTTTGCACCATATGTTGAATCTGATTTAGTGCCAAAATTTTCATGCATTTTCACACCATTTTTTGCAGCCGCTTTTGCATTTTATTTATCTCCCTATTTTGCACCATATTTTGCATCTAATTTTGCATCATTGGTTGCATCCAATTTAGCATAATTTTTAACGCCATTTCTTGCATCTAATTTTGCATCCTTTTGAGCATCTAAATTTGCATCCTATGTTGAACCATATTTTGCATCCACCTTTGCATCCCATTTTTTGTCTATTGTTATGTTCAATTTTGAGCCATTTTTTCATCCACTTTTGAATTTGTGTTTGAAATAAGTTTTGAATTATTTGTTGCACCTCATTTTACATCCAATGTTGCATATCATTGTTCACCCAAACTTGAGCCATGTTTATGCCCATTTTTGCACCATTTTTTCTTCTTTTGTGTCCAATTTTGCACCATTTTTTATGTCCAAATTTGCATCTTTTTTGGTATCTAATTTTGCATCCTTTTTGGCATCGAAATTTGCATCATTTTTTCTGCCACATTTGCATGTCATTTTGAACCTAGATTTTCAGTTTGAATTTTCATATAGTTATGCATCATTTTTTACATCCTTGGTTTCACACTTTTTTAGTCCCATTTTTCATCTTGTTTTGTGTCTTTTCTTACATCCCTTTTGCACCCAATTTTGCATCCTAATCTTACACCATTCTTTGCATCCTCATTTTGGTGTCCATTTTTGCATCCTTGTTTGCATGGAATTTGGTGTCCTTTCATATGCTCTATATTGTTCCCTTCTTTGTGTCTATTTTTCCACCCTTTTTAAATTTTACTTTAAAACCCTTTTTGTTTCATTGTTTGCATCTTGTTTTAATGGCGAGTTTAACATCCAATTCTACTCCCAATTTTGCATCC
Organism: Pinus taeda; assembly: GCA_000404065.3. Taxonomy (NCBI): domain Eukaryota; kingdom Viridiplantae; phylum Streptophyta; class Pinopsida; order Pinales; family Pinaceae; genus Pinus; species Pinus taeda. Next base: position 2,798 of record APFE030982492.1, read on the forward strand.
ACAGCTAAATCCACTTTTGACTTCTTGTTTACAGTTTTACTTTTATTTCCATTTATGACCCCCTCTATGGGTTCATTTTACTAATTTCATTTAGATAGTGAAATATGTTAAAGTTTCTAAATATCATTTTGCCATAGGATTTAATGCACGGACAGATGAACATAAAACCCTCTCAGTTTATCCTAGAAACCTAGGATAGACCAAATAAGAGAAAGGTTGTTCGAAGGCTCAATATTCTTAATAGATCAAGATGCAGAGTATATATTAAGAGAAAGAGAAGGAATTCTTGTGAGTCCTCACATGCAGGTCTTCTTGGCATTTTTAGTATAGCTAGGAAGTCCTCCTAGCTAGCTCAAAAAACTTGGTCCTACACATAAGAGAGAGAATAAAGAAACCTTCAGAACATAATATCTTGATAATCAAAACTATTAGAAACATATAAATATTATTGAATAAATAAATATAATCCAAAGTCCCATACATTCATTAGTTAAATAGAATAAGTAAAGAATGAATAGAAACATATGGAAGGAAGAACAACTGATCTATATTAATAAAGGAGTTTGAGGAAAGCTACAACAATCAGATGTAGTTGCAACAACACCTCCCTGAACTCCTAGCTCCAAAACTCTCCCTCTCTTAGCAGTGTGACAATACAAGAATTCCCATCATTTTTTCAATGGCCAAGCCTCCAATATATAGGAAAGTGAAGGTCATGAAGATTTTCCAAATTCCTCATTAGTCCAATTTAGCCAAAATCTTTTGGGTGAATAATGTTTCCTCATATAAAAATGGCCTTTTCCACTTATTAGATGCTTTTGTGCTTAGGAAAAGTCTTCCCCATGCTTTATGGCTCTTTCCCGCTTTTGTATGCTTTTATTTTTTATGAAAAAGCTAAAGATGAGGATAAAAAGATCACATTCGACCATATGAGTTTCCGAAAGTGAACAAGAGTGTCAAATTCAAATTCAAGTTTGCTTATGTTTATTTTTTTTAATATATATTTAGTTTTAGTATTTTTTTTTGTATTCCAAAAAAGTATATTTAGTTTTTGGTAATCTTTTTCTACAAGAAAAATTATATTTTGTTTTTATAAAAATAGATTTTAACATTCCATTCATGCTAAATTTCTGATTTTATGATAGGATTTTAAATTATATATAAAAAAGTAACTTAATGACATGTGTTGTGTCACTGAGATGGGTATTATACATCTCTTCCTTGCTAAGTTATAGAATGTTCTTGGGTTTTCTTAATGCAATAAAACTAATTATGCTCTTCATTTTATCTTGAAATGTTCTTGAGCCGAATAAAACAATAAAGTTAAAATAGGCTTTCCTTTGTCCTTTGTAGATATTTGTCCCTATTAATCTTGGTCTTAATAGATTAATTGTCTTATGGTGATATTGAGTGGTAACTTCCATTAGTAGCATGCTTTATAGTTTTCTGTTAGTGACATTTTTTAGGCTTCATAATATGATATTTAATTTATCAAAATGTGTTATTGTCCATATTATTGTTAAATATTAATATTAAATATGTCGTTTTTTTAGCATGGTTTAGCAAAACGTTCCCGATAGGTTTATAGATTATATTTTATAATGCAATGATTCATTGCTTGATGAAATTGTTTTCGATATTTTTTTTAATGATTCATTGAATGATGAAATTGTTATGGATATTTCTTTTAGTATATTAAATTGTATGTGATAAAGTCAAAAGTCACCTCTTTTTTAGATTTTCATTGGCCAATTTCACTTAAGATCATCAAGTTCACCATTCAGTCCTAGGTTAATGAAATATAGGAGTCATGAAGTGGAATTTTCCAAGCACTTAAATCTTGAGACTTGTGTTTTTTAGTCACATTATACTTACTTTCTGTGTAAATTCTTGATGAAAATAGTCTCATGGAACATGAGGGCCCTCAATAATAAAGGAAAACAAAGACTCCTACAAGAAAAATGGTACACAAAGAACCCATCAATAATGTTGATATGAGAAACAAAAATAAAGTGAGGTTCTACCTCATATAATTAGCAAATGGGGGAGGAATTTCCAAGTAGTAGTGATTGATGCTTAGAGATACTTGGGTGGAATGGTAATGATTTGAAATGATCAAGACATCAAGGTTACCAATATGTTTACCTCTTTTCGCATTATGACAATACAATTTTAGTTGATTGACATCGAGGACTACTACCATGTATCCAATGTCTATGACTCCAATATCACGAATGGAAAACCTATATTTCTCAATTCTATTTCTAGCACAAGTAATTTATACTCCCCATATCCATGGATTATTAAGAGTTACTTCAGTATTATCAATTGTCTCAAGGAAAACAAAAAGGATGAATCACAATGTTTAACAAGATATTTTCTAAGCTATACCATTAAAGCTATAAAGTAGTCTCCATTAAAGTTGTCAAGCAATGAGTCTCCAACCCACACATGTGGATCAATGAGATGTAATACATGTGTGTGTAGTGACTAACTTAATACACTATTCTAATAACTCCACAAACTTATGTAATTCACTCTGTCACATAAATTGACAGTAGTGTGGCATATGTAAACCAAGAGTAGACATGAAGCCCTTAGGAAAAAAACATTCCCAAGATCCTCAATTAGGTGGTTAAATAATGAATTGAAAATGCAAGCGGAAAGGAGGACTTCATGATTTAACCATCACAAACATGTGATCAAGTGTAACTAGGAGTGTATATATTCATATATTTTCCAAATAGGGAGTGAATACATGAGTTACCTTTCATTGGGCCTTATTTTTCTTTCTTTTTCTTTTTCTTATATATAGGACTTAGGGAATAAGGTTTTCATAAGTTTGGCACAACTCATAGATATAAAAATTTCATGAATTTTCACTCCAACCTTAGAGTTTAGACTTAGATAAATCAATATAGTGTATCTTTATTGATTTTGGCTTTCACTTTTTGATTTTGTTTCATCACTAATGAAAAAGGGTGAAATATTTTGCCACAAATCTATGGATGCTTAATCATAAAGGCATCATGTGATGAAAACAAATTAATGATATTAGTTTTTATGAAAATGATGGGTATTCTTGAGAAAATCTTATGCTTGTACTGGATGTCTCCTCTTTGGTTGAGAGGGAGTGAAGGTAGACACCATATTATCCATGTGTCATGTACTATGGCGAGGACAAATAGTCATCAACCTAATAAAGACACCAGTAGGGAGAATTGTGGATTGGATAAACATCTGGGACCAATATTCTTTGAGAATTTGGACTTTGACTAGGACTAACTGCCATAAGTCAAGTACATTAATCCAAGGTAAGAATAGTCATGCGGGTTGACATTTCCTGGTGTCAAATATTATGATAATGGATTAGGAAATGATCATGTGAGGACATACCTTGTGAAAATCCCGGTGGGACAAGTTCCTAGAGAGGCAGTGGTGTCCAAATTTATTCCTCTCAACATTGTGCTCTGATCTAATGGAGAGATAAACTTGTTAGTCAAGGCCTTTCTATTTTGACAATGTTGGCTATGATGATGTAAATCATCATTGACGCTTATCAATCTAGATCCCTTATTATATGAATATTTCAACTTGAGAGTACTTTTTTGTCTCATTATGAGTACCTCCCTAGTTCAGAGGGATGGTCATCACCTTCATTATCACCATCACCACTGCCATCACCGTCATCATTATTGTCATCATATCATTATCGTCATAATGACCATTCATGTCATCATCATCATCATCATCATCATCGTTATAGACATTGTCGTCAATTATTCATAATTATAGGTATCGTAAGAAATATCATCAACGCAAAAAATGTTATGAGTGCTCAAAAAGGGTTTTTAGTACGCATGATATATGCAAGAGAAATAACAACTTTATTTGTTATATATGATTGATGATAATCATCATCACTACCATTATCATCATCATTATAATTCTCATCATCCCGGTCATCATAACTAATATAATTTTTATCATAATTGTTGTCATCTTCATCATGAACATCATAATCATCATTCATGTCATTATTGTTGCTGATGATGACCAAGATTAAAATAATGATAATGATGATCAGATTATGATGACTTGGAATACAACGCCAAAGATAATTATTATGATTATGACCATGACAACATTTAAAAATTGGGAAGAATGGCCAAGGTCATTCGCATCATCATCATCATTGTCATTGTAACCCCCATCATATTTATCATCATTGTAATTATCATAATAATCACAATTCATGTCATTGTCATCATCTTCATTATCATCATCATTATAATTATTGACATTGTCATCATTTGTTCATAATTTTCAATGTCATAAGAAATATCATCAATGCAAAAAATATGATGTGTGTTGGAAAAGGGATGCAAAAGTGAAAAAATAATATGGGGGTAAAAATATATGTAAAATTGGATGAAGAGTGGACACAACATAAGTAGATCATAAGAAATATCATCAATGCAAAAAATATGATGTGTGTTGGAAAAGGGATGCAAAAGTGAAAAAATAATATGGGGGTAAAAATATATGTAAAATTGGATGAAGAGTGGACACAACATAAGTAGATGCAAAACAAGGCAGAAAAATTGACACAAAAGTGGATGAAAAAGTAGATGCAATAGTTGATGCAAACTTGAACACAAAATAGGATTAAAACATGGATGAAAAAGTGGAAGAAAACATTGGAACAATAGTAGGCATAAAAATTAGCATGAATTGTGGTGAAACAAATCTAAATACAACAATGAATGTACAAAGAAAAAAGATACAAACCTGAATGCAAAAATGAGGAAAACTGGAATGCAATAAACATAAACAATATTTGATGCAAACTTGGACACGAAAGAGGATGCAAATGTGGATGCAATAGTGGAAGAAAATGTGGGTTGCAACGATAGGCATAAGATATGGCACAAATCATAGGACAACAAAAGTGGATGAGAAAGTGGATGTAATAATAGACACAAAAAAAGATGCAAACTTAGATGCAAGACAAGATTTTATAAGGGAGTGGATGCAAACACGGGTGCAACACGAGAAACAAAATTGGATGCAAAATATGGATTCAATGGGAGTGCATGCAAAAGAAGATACAAAACGAGACGCAAAACCCAACACAAAAGTGGATGCAAAAATAGATGCAATATTTTATGCAAAAGAGGATGTGAAGATGGATGCAAAATTGGAAGCAAACATGGGTTAACAGTAAGTACAAAACATGGCACAAATTGTGTAACAACAAAAGAGGATGTAATGATAGATGCAAAAAAAGAAGCAAATGAAGATGAAAAATAAGATGCAAAAAGGGATGTAAAAGTGGGCATAAACATGGGTGCAACAATGGATGTAAAATAGGATGCAAAAGTTGATGCAACAAAATTCGATGCAAAATTAGATGCAATATGAGGCACAAAACCTGATGAAAATCTTGATGCAAAAGTGGATATAAAAAGGGATGAAAAAATAGATGTAAAATTCGATGAAAACCTAGATGTATATGAGGATGCAATCGTGGATGCAAATTTAGAAACAAAAAAGGGTGCAAAGGGAGGTGTTAAACTAGGTGCAAATTATGGCACAAGAAAAATGGATGCAATAGTGGATACAATAATAGATGAAAAAGAGGATGTAAATATGGATGAAAAACAAGATGTAAAAGTCAATGCAACAAAAGTAGATGAAAAATTAGATGCAAAACTAGAAAAAAACCTTGATGCAAAACTTGGCACAAAGGGGATGCAAAAAAAATGCAAAAACAGATGCAAAAAATGATTTAAAAATGATGCAAAAGTTGATGCAAGTGTCGGCGCAAAAAGTGGATTAAATAGAGGATGCAATATTTGGTGGAACAAAATTAGGTGCCACACTTGATGCAAAACATGGTGCAATGGATGGTACAAAACTTGGCATAAAACCTGGCGTAGAACTTGGTGTAAAAAATCTGGTGCAAAACCTATTACAATACCTGGTGCTAAACTTGATGTAAGACTTGGTGCAAAACTCAGTGCAAACTTTGCATCAAGGTTTGCACCATATTTGATAAATGGACACAAATAGCACAAAAAATGGGCTCTAGATGCAAAAAAAGGAAGCAAAAAGGGATGCTAATCACAGGGTTTTGCTATAGTGAACTAAGTGTTTGGGGTGTTCTCTTCCTAATGTATATTTCTATCCCTTTTGTGTCAAGTTCTGAAAGATTCCCTATAGGTTATGTCTGCATGTCCTCTTCTTCCAGTGGGTCGGTACGCTACCACCCTTTGGCCTTTTTTTGTTGTTTCTTATTCCCTTTGGGGTCGTTTATGTGGGTAGGCATATTGGAGATGCTCTGTTTGCACACACCCTTGGTATCTGAATGATGTATTCTCGTAGTTCAGCAGTTGTTTCCACAAAGTATTATTGAAGATCGATCTAATGTGATCAGGTAGCCCCTGACTCAAGTCCACTTGCACACATATTCTAGCAAATGTGAAAATTCCCCTAATAGCTCTATCTTCATCCATTTTTAGGAATTTCCCCATGGAATTCCGAATGGCTATTAAAACTTTGTGATGCCAAAATTGTAGAGGGAGGTTATGAAGCCTAACCCAAACAGGCATTATTGACACTTTCATAGTATTGACATATAAATTAAGGAACCAGGGGGTGGTGAAGAGGCCAACAATTCCCCAAAACCAAGGTCCCTGATTAATGATACTATCACGTTCCCGTTCTGTGTTGAATCTAGCTACAAAAAATCCTTTTGGGCGTAGGTAAATTTCACAGTTAGATGACCATGAGGAGAAGATCCGTCGATTCAGAGCATCAAATTTTGGCAAAAAGCTGTTAAATCTATAGATAACAACATTCTTGGATAGATCTATGTGTAGAGCAGTTACCTCTAGCAAAGACACTTGAAGCGTTGGAGATTCCAATATTTGTTCCACAACGTAGGGGCCTAGTAGTTATAATGCTCATGCTAGTTTGTTTGGTACTTTATCCTTTCCTTTGACTGCATCATAGAAGGAACCTATATTTTCTGAAGTGACTCCATTACATCTACCACACAACCTTAGATTAAGAATGATGGTTGAATCTTTCATTATACCATAGTGCTGAGGTGTGTGGTTGTCCTGCAGACTATGTCTTATATATATCAGATTTTGGTGTTTTGTTGAGGTTCCAAGTTGGATCTAGATTTCCTTCTTTAACTCATGAATACTCGTCCCCTTGCTGAGCTGCATGCAGTAGTGTCTACCCCTATCATTTTGATGAAGATTTGTATCAGATCTTTGTCCATGCAGAGTGGAAAGACCTTGTTGAGGTCCTGATCTGTTGGATCTGGCTTTTCCTCTATAAACCTAATTGCACCACTATGTTTTGTATTCAGTTTTTGCCTTGGTTTCTCTAGATCTAGTTTGTGGAGGACGTTTTTCATAGTCCCAGTCATTATCTGTAGAATATGTACTTTTCACAAGAATGTCTGGCCCTTCGGGATCATGTCACCTTTGGCTGGATCTGTTGTATCTCTTAGCTTCCATCCATTGGTGCCAGACCCTGCCTTCCTTTGTGAATAAAGGGGCGCAACAGGCCCCATAGCTGAGATCCATTCCCGCGCAGTTCGACCTCTGGCCATATAGCTTCATTTTTGGCTTTTATCTTGTGGGCAATAGATCGACAGCCAGGGTATGACTCTGGAAAAGCTCTAGTTTGTAGTGTGTGAGTGGTATAAGTTGTTGTTCCTAAAACCCTTTCCTTTCCCGTCCATCCCTCTATATCCATTTTCTGCAAGGGAGTCCATGAATCAGGGTATTTGTTTCGTAAGGAACCCTAGTCTCTATAATAGTCGTTGAATATCATTTGGGGATGAGTGAATGGGAGATCGGGTCGAAAAAACTTGTGTGGATTTGGGTCCCATGATGGAGCCCCACGACCTCCAAATTCCTTCCAGTCTGACTGTGCCTTCTCGTGAGGATCCATAGTGTTGGCCTGGGGAGAATCAAGGCCTGCAATAGCAGAGATCGTGATATCCTGGAAACGTTGATA
>APFE030982499.1:0-19491 GCA_000404065.3 Pinus taeda
TTAAACATTGCTGCCCTGACTTCTATGCATGAACAGTGTTATATTTTATTGAATCGAATCAACTCCATAAGCCCAATGGAAGTATTTGTAATGTCTGTCCAGCCAGCCTATTTATTTAATTTGCTTTTCTAGAGTTAGCCCTCTTATCAACAAACAAAAATCAATATTTTTCTTAGAGAGAGCCCTCTCGGGCTAGGGAGGCTAATCCTTAGTCCAAAGATTGGTCTGAAACAATTACACAGAGTCTATCTGATTAGCAGCCCCTTCAGAGACTGATTTTGTGATAACATTTTGGTGCATCTGCCGGGAGTCTGAAGATTACTCATTCCCGAAAAATTTGAAACTGAATTTCTGAAGGTAGCAGAAGCTCAGGAAGGTGTTCGAGGCTACATTCTACCTTGGTGACTCCATTTAATCTTAAAGTTAAAAAAGGTGGCTTCGAGAGGAAGACACACAAGGAGTAATCCTGACCAAACCCACCTAGTCCAGTGGATAATCCTAATACTATCTCAAGGAGTAGACAAAGATTTTCTGATATACCAGGTACTTCAAACATTTCAAAATCTTTGTTTCCTAAATTTTCAAGAAGTCCTGAAAATAAAATTGTTGATGATAAAATTCAAGATGTGTTGTTGAGGTCTGAAGATGAAGAAGAATTGATTAGAATTATTTTAGATTTACAAAAAAGAGGCATTGATACTTCATCTTTAGTGTCTCAAGAAGATAAAGAAGAGTTTTGGGAAGTTGTTACTACATAATTGCTATTAGAGGAAGAGGATTTAAATAAGCTCAAACAGCTTGATCCTTTTGAAGTGTTGCTCAAATCTAAAACTGGTTTACCTCTCCCTAATTGGAGTTCTTTTGTCACTGGTTTACAAAGTCCAAACAGTCCTTTTCGTACTAGTATTTTATCTTCTGCCTCTGCTAGTCGAAACAGTTCCCAGACATCATCTCATACTAAATCTTCTCCCTCTGGTCATACAATACCTTTGGTCACTGCTCCTCCATTCATTATGGCCGTACCTGCTAGGTATGCTCCTCTAGATCTCCCTGTTGTTTTACATGATCTTCCAAATAAATATGCTGCTAGGATTCCAACATGGGGAGGGGATGAAGATTTTACTGCAGAAGAACATGTGGATAGATTCAATGATTTTATTGATAGATACGAAGTGGATGATGAAGATGTAAAGCTGAGATTATTTGCTCAGACTTTCATTGGGGAAGTCAGAAAATGGTTTAAAGCCCTAACAGCTGGTAGCATTCATAGTTGGGCTGAGTTTGAAGATAGCTTTATGAGGAAATGGGGAAATAGAACTAATCCTGTTCAAGCCCTCACTGAATATAATAATTTAAGAAGAGCTTCAGATGAGACTGTCCAAAACTTTTCTAAGAGGTTTAATAAGGTATATAATTCTATTCTAGCACACTTGAAACCTCCTGGAGCTTTGGCACAGTTAAGATATGCTGAGTCATTTGATTCAGATTTCTCCCTTCTACTCAGAGAAAGAGAGTCTGCTACTCTGGCTGACATGCAAAATGATGCAATTAAAGTAGATGCGAATATGCTTGCTGTCAAAAAGTCAAAAATGGCAAAGACTAAGATAAAAGAAGAGGAAAAGCCTTCTACTTCTGCTCAAGAAGACAAGTTTGAAACCATCATAAAAACTATGGAAAAGTTGATGGATCAATTAGCACTTGGGAATACTGCTGCTCCCCAAGCACAGCAAGAGCCTCGATTTAGAAACCCTCAATTTAGAAGGCCTCAAAATCAGCAAAGGCCAAGAGACAATAAAAACCAGTAGGCAGATTCTCAAGTGAGACCTCCTTTTCAACAAAACTTGGTGGATGAAGAAGAAGATCCTAAAGTACCTGAGGAATCTATTCATTGCTTTGATGAAGAAGGGTTAGGAATTTTCTTGACCAAAGAGGAACATGATGAGTCCAGCATGACAAAGTCAGAGGAAGAACCTCCAGATTTTTTAAAGGGCTATCAGCATGCTATTTTTGAGATACAAAAGTAGTATAATCTCAGGAATAGAGATGTTCCTATTACAGCAGACAAAGCACAATTCAAGAAGAATATCTCAAAGACAGCTGATGATAAGAAGGAGAAAGCAAAGGTAGGTGAAAATAAGGTTGATCCTCCTCTTGACAAAAAGGACATTCAAATTGCTTCTCCTCTTAAAGAAGGTGATAAGTCTACCTCTATTTTTAATATTGAGAATGAGATTGCAAAAATGAAGATATCAATTCCTTTTAATGAAATTCTCAAGGTGGATAAATATAGAAGCAAAATTGTTGAAATTCTCAACTCACAACCAGGGGTGGCTGATATCCTAAATGTGCAAGAAGATAATCCTATTATCTGCTTGGGTCCAAGGCTTGAGGATGAACAAAATGAAGAGTTCCCTCCTTTCTACATAAGCATCACTATTCATGATATGACTTTACATAATGCTATGTTAGATTCAGGAGCATCACATAATCTTATGCCTAAAGTAATTATGGAGAGATTGGGGTTAGAAATTACTAGGCCATATAAATATTTATTCTCCTTTGATTCTAAGAGAGTTCATTGCATAGGTTTGATAAAAGATGTGGTTGTGGGACTACAACAAATTCCAACAAAAACCACTGTTATGGATATTGTTGTTGCAGACATCCCACCTAAGTTTGGAATGCTGCTTTCAAGGTCTTGGGCAGCCAAAATCAAGGGCACAATGCAAATGGATCTCACATATGCTACTATTCCAGTGTTTGGTGAGCAGAGGAGGTTGTACCGGGAAACAAGGATGGCCTACATGGTGAGTATCAAAGAAAAACCTCAAAATTTTCCTATTTATTCATGTGATACTGGTCTTGGTTCAGCTATCCTTTTTAATGAGTTAGTTGGGAGAGAATTGGAAGAAGAATCAGCAGAGAATCAAAGTCATGAAGGACAGCCAGGAGATGAAGAAAATGTCATGGGCTGTTGGTCATTATACTTTGATGGAGCAGCAGGGAAAGAAGGGGCAGGAGCTGGAATTTGGATCACTAGTCCAACTGAAGAACATAAGTTTCTGTCATACAAACTTAACTTTGATTGTACCAATAATATGGCTGAATACGAATCTCTAGTGTTAGGCCTGGAAACCTTGATAGAATTGAAGGCAAAGAACATTGTTGTTTATGGAGATTCTGAATTGATTATTAAGCAAGTACAAGGTACATATCAAACAAAGGATGCAAGGATGAGAGCCTACAGAAACTTAGTGTTGGAATTATTGGAAAAGTTTCAATCCTATACCCTCAATATAAAAACCAGAGATCAAAATTCTGTTGCAGATTCTCTTGCTGTGGCAGCCAGTCTGTTTGTTATTCCTGAACAAGATTCGAATAGCTATGAGGTGAAGGTCCACCATAGACCAGTTATCCCAGATAATATCCTAAACTGGCAGGTCTTTGAAGATGATCAACAGGTAAGAAATTTCATAGAATTGAAAGAAGATTTTGAACATAATCAAATTGATTAGCAGAATATGTTAACAGAAACAAAGGACAAGTCTGAAGTGCTGCAGCTACAAAACAACCTTATTCCTAAAGGCCTTATTCCACTTGAGAAACTATTTGATCAAAATGATGTGTTTAAAGCACCAAGATTGCAAGCCAATGAAGAGGAAATAGAAAGCTGTAATTTAGGCGACTCAGTTGTGCCCAAATTTGTCAAAATTTCAAAGTTTTTATCAGCTGATATGAAGGGCAAATATATTGAAATGATGAAGAAATTTATCGATGTTTTTGCATGGAGCTATGCTGATTTGAAACAGTATGATTCTTCAATCATACAACATACCATCCCAATCAAGCAAAATGAGAAGCCTTTTAAGCAGAAATTAAGAAGGATTAATCCTCTTCTGATGCCACTGATAGAAAAGGAGGTAAAAAAGCTTTATGATGCTAAGATTATTGTTCCAATCAGATTTTCAAATTGGCTTGCTAACTTGGTTCCAGTCAGAAAAAGAATGGGGAGATTAGAATTTGTATAGACTTCAGGAAATTAAACAAGGCTTCACTGAAGGACAATTACCCTCTTCCCAAAATGGATTTTATTCTGCAAAATATTGTTGGATCACAAAGGATGTCTATGCTTGATGGCTTCTCAGGGTATAATCAGATCCTTGTTCATCCAGATGATCAGGAGAAGACAGCTTTCACTACAGAATGGGGCACATTTATGTATGCAAAAATGCCTTTTGGCCTCATGAATGCAGGAGCGACTTTCCAGAGGGATATGGACATTGCTTTTGCTGAGGAAAAAGATAAATCAATGGTGGTATATCTTGATGATATCACAGTCTTTTCAAAGAAGGAAGAGGATCATTTAAATCACCTAGAAAAGATCTTGCTCAAGTGTAGAAGGTTTGGCATTTCTCTAAACCCAACCAAGAGTATCTTTGCTTTGACTTCTGGCAAATTGCTTGGTCATATTATATTTGAAGAGGGAATTAGGATTGATCCTAATAGAGTCAGCGCCATTCAAAGGCTAGATTTGCCAAGAAACAAGAAAGAGATTCAATCTTTTCTTGGTAAGGTTAATTTTGTTAGAAGGTTCATTCCTAACTTTGCTGAAGTAGTTAAACATATTACAAAGACGCTGAAGAAAGGAGCAGATTTTAAGTGGACGGCTGAAGCAAGGAAGGCATATGAAGAAATCAAAAAGGCACTTACTCAAGCACCAGTCCTTATCAGCCCTGATTTCACCAAAGATTTTCTGGTTTTCACATTTGCTTCTGAGGATACAATAGCTGGAGTCTTGTTGCAAAAAGGGAATCAAGGTATTGAACAACCCATTTCTTTCTTTAGCAAGACATTGGCTAATGCTGAACTGAAATATAATATCTTAGAAAAACAAGCATATGCATTGGTGAAAGAAATTAAAGATTTCAGAATTTATGTGTTGCATTCTCATATTATTGCATACGTGCCAAGTGCTGCTATAAAAGATATTCTTACACAAGCTGACCCAGATGGAAAAAGAGGAAAATGGATAGCAAAGCTATTAGAGTATGACATTGAAATTAAGCCCACTAAATTGGTAAAGGGTCAAGGCTTAGCAAAATTGTTGACTCAGTCAACCTTGGACTGCATTGATATCAATTTTAGCACAGAAATATCAGAGATTTCTGAGAATGAAGAAGAATTCGTCCAAATCAATGAAAAGTTTTTGACATCATAATGGTATAGGGATGTGGCATTTTTTTTGCAGCACAATAGAGCCCCTGATAACCTTTCTAAATCTAAAGCTCGGTTCACCAAGCTGAAATCTCTTAGATACTTTGTATATGAGTAGAATTTATTTTGGAAGGATGCAGGAGGGATTTTGCTGAATTGTCTCATTGAAGAAGAAGCTGATAAGGTAATTGATGAATTTCATAAGGGAGATTGTGGAGGCCATCACTTATTGAAAGCACTGCAAACAAGTTTTAAGAGCTGGATACTTTGGCCAACCATGTTCAGAGATATTATAAAGGATAGCTTCATGTCATGAATGCCAGTATTTGAAGAAAAGGAAGCTCATGCCTATGCCATTGGTTCCTATTTATGTTGAAGCACCCTTCCAGCAGTGGGGACTAGATTTCATAGGGGAAATCCATCCTCCTTCATCAGGGCAGCACCGCTGGATTCTCACAGCCACTGATTACTTTACAAAGTGGATAGAGGTAGTACCAACAAGGCAAGCAAATGATTCAGTGATAATTTCCTTTTTAGAAAATAACATCTTGTCAAGGTTTGGTTGTCCACTCAAGCTTATCACAGACAGTGCTCAAGCTTTTAAGTCAAAAAGAATGATAAATTTTTGTCATCAGTATCATATTTCCCTTGGTCATTCCACAGCTTACTATCCACAGGGAAATGGTCTAGCTGAAAGTTCAAACAAAAGCCTTGTGAGGATTATCAAGAAACTAATGCAAGAAAATAAAAAGGCTTGGCACTTAAAGTTGAAGTATGCCTTGTGGGCTGATCGCATTTGCACAAAAAGATCTATTGGAACGTCACCATATGAACTTGTGTATGGAGCAGAGGCTATTTTCCCAACATCTCTTGGGGTACCGGTTATGAAGCTAATCCAAGGGTTAGAAGAAGAACCAAATGCCATACAGCGGAGGATTAATCAGTTGATAGCTTTGCAGGAAAAGAGAAATGAAGTGTTTGAAGGTCATCAACAAAATCAGAATCGAGTCAAGAGAGCATTTGACAAGAAGATTAAAGAGGTGACATTTCAGGTTGATGACATAGTCCTGAAGTGGGAAGCTAGAATTGAAGAAAAGGGTAAACATGGCAAATTTGAAAATTTGTGGAAGGGGCCATATCAGATTTCTGCTTTCCATGGGAATAACACCTACATTCTACAAGAAGTTGATGGATCACCATATGCTGGAGGGCCTGTTAATGGCAGGTTCTTAACGCATTACAGTCAGTAAAAATCCACCAAGTGTCTCATGAGCATTGTATATAACCGTTTATTGAATGTTTCCAGTTGAAAATAAATGACAAGCTGAACAAGAAAGCTTTAGCCCGAGGAGAAGGCCCACAAAGTTTGAAAGGAATGCTTTTCAGCCGTGGGTGAATTTAATAAAATGGACAAAGGCACTGGTTCTACGAGTTCTTAGTGTACTACAGGAGCACACTATCCCAAGTGGAGCCAGCTGTTATCACCTAGAACTGCAGTGTTATGTACATAAAGTTGTCGATAAATTTTTGTTTTTTGTTGTCCAAAAATAGGTGTCTAATGGTTATTGCCCTATGTGTGTTACTTAGGGATCGAGTTTTATAAAGGTATTCATATGAATCATTTTCAAAAAACCGTTAGCTATCCTCCATCATGATTATATAAGAAATATCTTGTCTTATATACGTCACTGGGTCTTTTCGCGTTTTCGCAGCGCAATTTTTATTGGCTGATTTTGCAGCGCAATGATGTCTTAGTCCTGTCACAGCGTGTCAGTACCACTCATTTCGTAGCGCATATTGTTAACTTATAACTGTCTGTGCTACGAAATCGCGGATTCGGGGATTTAAACAGCACTGATTCTTAGAATGTCATGTCTGAGGGATGAGTCAGTATGTTCGTCCGTCCAAATTGTCAGAATGGCGTCCTTTTCAAGCAAGCATAAGCCATCATTCCCCAAATAGGTTCATAACCGCGCACACAAAATCATTCAAATGGTCTGTAATGCTGGTAGTGGTATGATGTTTGTTAATGTTTTATGAATTGGTCCGTTTGCATGATAAGACTGTTAAGTGCAGAGGAGCCCGAGTTCATTCTCTAAAAGGAACCTAATTGCAAGCGAGCCGGCGTTCAAAAGTTTGAAGTTGCATTAGAAGTTGAAGCTGGTAGTGTCTCTCTGCGCAAAGGAGTTCAAAGCAAAATGGAGAAGAAAGGGCATCGGTCTGGGAGATGTCAAAGAACTGAACCTACAGGATTGGATCTCGCGTTGAGAGATGAAGGTGTGAGACAAGCCGTTTAGGATGCTGGTTGCTGGTCTTTTTGTGAAAAGCTACAAGGGGGGCATGCTGAGGTAACCAAAGCATTTGCCTTAAATTTTACTGGTTTAAGTTCTAAAGTAGCTATCCTAGAGTTCCTAGTATCTTCAGAGGTTATTGCTAGGGTGACTGAAATCCCGAGAGGAGGGCAAGAGTGGTTCAAAAATTTCAAATTTGATATGAACCCCTGTAAGGAGTTCCTGAAGGAGCCTTATGTAAATGAAGATCTCACAAAGGTCGTGCCAAGACACTATGTAAAAGAACACTATGCTCTCCTCCTAACATGTATTCAGAAATATTTAACATGTGAAGGGAGGTATAACAAGGTCTACTCCTATCATTTCAAACTACTGCTGCACTTTACAGGAAAGGCATTTATAGATCTCCCATTCTACTTGTTCCGAAGTCTTAGTAATATGTGTGACAAGATTCAATTGAGGAAAGAAGACTGTGAGACATCATTGTTTCACCATGGTTTAGTAAAACTGTTAGTACTGGATAATTTGCAGAAGATTGGTCGAGATTGGGACTCTTTTATTTTCTTAGCTGGTTTTCAGAGTAAGACAGGCCTCACCCCACTTCCTGTTAGAGAAAGAGAGAGGTTGACTGAAGAACCTACTCTTGCTGAACTAAGAAAGGAGATAAAAGGCAAGAAGAAAATCAAAACCAATTTGAAAGAATTAATAAAGCCATTAGTTATCAAAGAGACACGGAAATCATCATCAAAGGAGAAAATCAAGCACCAGAAAAATGCACCAGGGTCAAGTGGAGTTGAACATGTATCAAGAGTCAGAACCAGAAGTCAGTTAAATAGAGAAAAGGGCAAATCAATAGCTATGGAAGAAACTCCACTATCAAAAGCTAGTTTGAATGATTTGCTTGAGACAATTGATTTTGAGCAAGCTAAATCAGTGCAGGTTAAGTCAATGCATATTGACCTAACTCAGTCATCACCCGAAAGCACCAAAAAATCAAAGGCGTCAAAGAGGTTAAGGTTTGAGGAACCTGGTAATGAATTTATGTTCAAACCACAGAGGCCAGTCACCAGGAGGCAAATTAAACAAGCTGAGCAATTGTACAGGGAAGAAGTAGCTGTAAAGGTACCCACAACAGAAGTAATTGAACAACTGCCTAAAGTTAAGAAGGCAGAGGAAATGAAGAGAAAACCATACACAAGAAAACAAGCAAGAGAAATGGAGAAGCAGCTACCCAGAACAGAAAAAGAAAAAGAAATCAAGAAGAAATATTTGAATAAAAAGGTCCCCATTTCCAAAGAAATCAAGACTACATCTTCAAAAGAACAATGGGAGGCAACCAAGAAAGAAATGGCTAATATGGAGAAAGCCGTAGCAGAAATCGCAGCCATGGAAAAGGAGGTTGCAAAACTAAAAGCTCAGCTAAATAAGTTAGCTGCCAAATAAAATTGCAAATTTTAAAAGTCAGGTGCTACCCCAAGATTTTGCTTTATTTTTCTTAAGTTCATCGGTTTTTAAGGCATGTAAGCACGGCATATAAAATCAAGGTAAATTAGGAGTTTTGAAACCAGAAGCGAAGCTGTTACAGTCATAAAGAATATTGATACATTCATTAAAGACTGTGTTTTTGAAAAAGAACAGCAGTTTCGTAACGCGCTACAAAACTGCTGTAGATGCTGTTTTTTGGAAAAAATAACAAGTTTAATGATGAGGTCAGCATATTTTGATGGAAAGGCCTAATGAATATCAAGGAAACCAGATGAGGCTATCAGGGCCATTCAAATAATGACAGTTGTCCATCCTTCATAAAGGTAAAAGAATTTGTCTTAAGCTAAAGCTTTAATAAAGGTACTTTATTATCGGTGGTTAGGGTTTGGCTGAAGATGCATACGAGGATGCTGGCTTGTACACTTGTTCAATCAACAAGGCTTCCGACATACCTAGAAAGATGGTGATGCTCATCAAATTTTGAAATATTAAACAGCTAGGAACACATGCCTTAACTTTCGAAAGACGATGGGAAACAAAGACCGTGAAAATAGGGGATTATTATTATGATACATGAACTATCAGCACGTTCAACATCCAAGGCTAATCTGGTTGTTTCATACATCCTTATCTCAGCAATCACGGCCATCACTAAAGGAGACAGTTGTTGAAGACTTAGCAAGGAATCAGGATACGAGGAGAATAAATTTGAGTTCAAGTTTGATTAGAACTCTTTTGTAATTACAGTTTAATGCTTAAGTAGATTTAATGAGTCTGATAAGATAGATAAGGATAGTAAATGTTGTTCATCGAGCTCCCCTCATGCTGGAGGAGGAAGCTCAAAGTAGTTAAGAATATTTTTCTATATATAGCTGAAACTTCTATGTAATCAGGGTTGGATATTTATGCAAAAAACAGAGTTTTTATTGGCCTATGTACAAGACTTTTTACAGTAATAGAAAGACTGCTTATTCTTTCAGATTCATTTTACTTTGTTAAATCTCAAGATGTTGTGGTTCTGGTTGATCTTTTATGGTTTTACAGTTTTATAAAGTATACAAATCACTCTTGAATTCACGCTAGGCTCAGACTTCCTGGTGTTACTATTAGTTGAGTTCTTGTCCTTCATGTTTTACAGGCTCTTAGGTACACATCCACTCTGAATTCACCTAGTGCTCAGGGACTTCCCTGTGTGTACTTACGAGGTTGATGGATTATTGAGAATGTTGAGTGTTTTAAACATTACTGCCTTGACTTTCCCATGAAGAGTAGTTATAGTTTATTAAAAAGATGGTTTGACTCCATGACCCATGGAAAGGGGGAAAGAAAATGGTTTTAATGTTGTCTGTTCCAACCAACATGTTTACTAAATTTTCATTTCAAGAGTTAGCCCTCTTTGTGTTTAAAGACAAATCAGTAGTTTATTTTGAGAGAGCCCTCTCAGGTTAGGGAGGCTAATCCTTAGCTAAAAGTCTGGTCTGAAATAGTTACATAGGGTCTTACTGATAAGCAGCCATCAGTACTGATTTTGTGATAACATATTCAAGACCCATTTAGGCATGTTACATTTTGTAAAGAAAATTTATTGAGTCAATATAGAGTCAAAAGACCCTCCAAGACTTCATTATGGCACAAAGATCAATTCGGCCTACATAAAGGGACAAGTTGGCATCAATATATTGTACCCCTCACAAGCCCATAAATAAGAAGGAATTCGACCTCATTTGGACACTCACTCAAGAAAGTTCATTCTCCTCAAGATAGAAGCTAGAAAAGGATGAAGAAGAAGAAGAATATCAAGATCAAAGTTTTTGGGCCTCTCTCTCTCTCTCTCTCTCTCTCTCTCTCTCTCTCTCTCTCCATTAGGGTTTCTATAATTTCCAGGCTATACGAAATTATGAAGTTGCATCGAAGAAGTGAAGCTGTAAGGTCGAATTTGTGAAGCTACACCTAGATCGAAGTTGTGAAGCTGCTAGGTTGAAGTTGTTGAAGTTTCCTCAAGGTCGAAGTTGTGAAGCTACTAGGTCGAAGTTGTTGAAGATTCTAGGTCGAAGTTGCTGAAATTATCGTTGGGGTCGAAGTTGCTGGAAGGGCAAAGTTTGTTGCTAGAAGTTGTGTAACAAAAGCTCATCAAGAAGGAAAGATGGCTTGTTTTTGGAGGGTCTTGGTCAAGCGTCATAGTTCTTGGTATTCATCAATTTAATTTCTATAAGAAGAGAAGCATTCTAGTGGGTTTTCCTCTTAGTTGGAGAGGGTTTAGACCTGGTTGATCGCCTATATCTTATGTCCTATTGTCTCATTTTTCTTTATGATTTGGTAGTTATTTGATGATAGAGAGCACTAATAATAATAAAGGAAAGAAGAAGTTAATCAAGTAAAGTAAAAAAAACATCAAAAATACTTATCAAATTAAGGGAAATCACCTACACTTATTGCCCCCGTATATTTCTCAACACTTTAAGGCTTGAAAAACTAGGCACTTCATTTTGGGTCCATAAAAAAATGAAAGTTTTCTTATCTCTTTTCATTAGGCCATGAATCATACAGTGGCATAAATTCAGCTAGAACATGGAGATAGGCTTTCAATGTTAACTCAGCTTCATTTGAAGTGTGCTCCTTGAAATAAGGCTTCTAAGGAAAGATGGCTTGGAACATAAAATGACTCCTTCAAGGTTTCTCTTTCACCATAACTCTGATACCATGTAGATTCGATAATCCTCTAAACTAACATTTTTTTCTTATGATTATTCTTAGATTGATATTTTCTTACATTCAACATTCATCATAAAACAATTTTACAAAGAAATCAACAATATAAAAAAATTCTAGAGTATCATAAAAAGATATCCCCACAAGAACATTGTTGAGCCTCATATTTGCTTCTTTTTTACACCCATTTTCACCTATTTTATTCTTCTTTGACCATCATAATCACTCAATGGGCATCAAATCACAGGATTTATGGCATGGCAAGTATATAATTGTCTTGTATTTCATAATTTGATAATGTTCTTTATTATTAGTCTAATATTTGTTTTAACTACTGAAATGGGATGATTCTATAGCTAATGTATGATTCTGTAACAAAGTCCATGGTTTGATGCATTCGAAGGTGCTAGCTGGAGAGAGAAATATATTGAAAGGTGGTTGTTACACAAAAATATCGTCACCTTGATAATTTGTAGTCGGTGTAGGTATATCATTACCTATACCAGCTTCCTAAGCAAGTCTTAAACCTCAGCTCTTCAAAACAAGCTTGAAGATGAGAGAAAGACATCAAAAAAGAAATGTAACTCTGGTTCTGCACTTTCTCTTACTTTTGCCTGCGGGCCCGCACCTTTTGTTCAGAATATCTACGTACTTATACGCTCTGTATGTAAATGGGAGGGTGCGTACCCCTATAAAAGTCAAAAAGGCGCAATCTTTATCTTAAAAAACTCATCTTGGGTTAATTCTAGAGTTTTCTAGAAGCATTTGTTACGTGGATTGTTCGCTCCAAGTGGTTCATGCATCCCATGAGAGGAGGAACTAATCCCTTGTTGAGAGGAGCTATCCCTTTGAAGGAGGACTCTATCCCTTTGAAGGAGGAGCTGGTAACTGATCTCCATTGCACTATAAATTGAGGCATTGGGTCAGTGGCCAAAGAGGTTAGAAGCTGAACTTTTGAGGGTAAATGCTAGTGAAATCAAGACTTCCTATTTGAGCTTAAGAGGAGAGATCACATACCTTTTTGGCTTCATTAGGGAGTGAGTGAAGCTTGTCAAAGTAGAGGAGACTTCTTGTTGGACCCTGGGAGGAGCTTGTACAGCGTCAAGGCAAAGGTTGTAAGGTTCTTCTCCTTTTGAATTAATACAATCAAGCTCATTTTTCTCAACAAGTATCTCATGTTATTTGTTTCATGGACTCCTTGACTTTCATGTTAAATATGTTTTATAATATTGGATATTCAGGTGCTATTTAATCGTTTGCCTTGTTTGTGCGTGCAGGTTTGCGACAAAGGAACTTACTTGGATCAAAGGAGCGAAGGCATCTCCAAACTTGCGTTGGACATGAGGTAGGCCTTAAACACATTTGTTTTCCATTATTTATAAAGCGCATTTAGAGAAAGACAATGTCTGGTTGGTTTGTTTGTCATTAGGTCTTCATTAGATTCTAGGAAGGTCTATCTTGTCCGCAAGATCGACTCATTCCGCGTGACAGTGGCAATCAATGCACTCAATGATTCCCTCATACCTTCATGAACCATATTGATAAAAGAAACTTCCAGTTACGTGGTCAAGCATGAAGTCAACTCTGTCAGCTATAACAGGCGTGCGAGGAACGAGATATACGCCTCACAATTTTCTTTGTTAATAGTAAATCGTGAGTGAATTTTGTTATGATATCTTGTCATAGTTAATTTTAGCATTCAGTTAGCAAGGATATGCATATAGCTCTGAACATTTAATGATATGATATTTATAAAAGACCTCAAGCAGACACAAACAAAGTGATTTTTTATGCAACATTGAAGACTTAAAACTATGTTTTTAATATTCATTTCATGAATTTCCATGTGTAGTTGACTATTTGATTGATAGCGTGGTTTCCTACTTCTCATGGAGGGCCCCCTTGAGCAGTAAGGATTTTTTCTCATTTTCAGTAAATAGAATTTCTGTATAATTTCATAAGATTTTTGTTCTATTCAATTGAGTAGATGCGTTTTTAATTTCTTTCATATTCAAATTATGATTGTTTTACTAATAATCTCTTATGTTTATAGATGCACATGAATTAATATTAACAGCAGTGATAACAACAATATGATTTATACTTAAACAATACTTTATTTTCCTTATAGAACAAAGGTTTTATTTGCAAAATTAGATGTTTCATTTCAAACATAAGTGATTTATAATTCAATAAAGTGTGGTTGTAGTTAAGCAGATATTATTTCATTTTGGTTTCAAACAATTATGAATGATATTCTTACAAATGTGTGATGAGATTAATAGTAGCCTTTTCCTTTGAAATCGAGTTGGTATATAAATAGTGTGAAGAGTGCAATTAATTTTCATTTACAATAAGTGTGGGCTTGATTTACTTATATGTAGAGTTGTGAGATTTTATTTTGAAGCAAAGTGTCAAATTTTCCATAAGTAGTCTTCGGTAAAAGAGCGTGATCATGTTGATTTCAATAACTTAATTTAGAATTTATATTTCGATAACTCAAATTAATTTAGAATTGCTGTGAATAATCAAAGACTTTTAGTATATACAGTACACTTACAATTCATCATCTTACTAGCCCTGGACGATAATTTATGCAAATAATTTAAGGTTAATTAAATTACCAAACATTTAGGCATCATTGTTGGGGAAGTGTAAATAGGAGTCTTTTCTTTTTACTTAAAAAAAATGATATGCATAGGGAAAGAGATTATAGGGGTAGATTTGCAAGTAGAGGTAAAATTTTATTTCCAACATCATCACTCACCCCACCACTACCTCGTAGTACCACACCACCCACTCAAACTCATATTCCATCATTTGCCAACAAACATAAACTTCCCGAGGTACTTATATTCGAAATACAACCTAGAGATTCACCAACCTCATTAACTGAAGCAGTAATAGAAGAAGAAGATCCTACATCCCCAACAGAAGGAGTAGTTTTACTATCTTCAACTAGCGAAAGACTTCTAGGACAAGAGCTAGAGATCCCTAGTGAAGAATAAGAGGAAGAAATTTATTTTAACTTACCATTGATAGAAGAAACGAAACTAGAAGAGCTAGAAGAAGAATTAGAAAACCCAATTTTGGAACCCTATATTTGTTCTGAAGAGTCTACAATGGCTGGAGAAGGGGAAGGAGAGGTACATAATGTTAATGGTGAAAAATCTAGGATTGGAGGAAGAGGATGAAATAGAGGAGGAAGAGGTGGAAGAGGGAGAGGAAGAGGGAGCGAAGGAGGTAGAGGATATCCAAAACCCTTTGGATTTCCTATCCCCAATGAAGATACAACAGCTAAAATCAAAAACATCTCATCCTCCATCCTTCCATATTTTCATGGATTAAGAAGTGAGGATCCTAAAACATTTCTCTTTGAGTTTGAAGTTTTGTGTAGATCTTATGATTACTTGCTTGACACTCAACAGTTGAAATTGTTTCTAGCAACTCTTAAGGATATGACATTAAAATGGTTCATAGGCTTAGGAGTACATTCTATAAGAACATGGGAAGAAATGAAAACTACATTCTTAGATAAATATAAGGATTATTGTATGCCCCATAATCTTAAGGATGAAGTCTTTAAAATGATGTAGAAAGAAGATGAAAAACTCGAAGATTTCATTGAAATATTTTCTTATAACATTAACAGGGATAAAATGCATGAACTAGACGAAGAAACTTTGAAAACTCTTTTATTAAAATCCATCAGAGATGAGTGGATTGATCTTCTAAATTTGATGGGTAAGTGAGATATTTCTCAGTTATCATTTGGAGAAATTTGTGAGTTATTCATACACATTTCAAGAGGTAAGGCAAGAACTGGAAAACATCCAAGAGATCATCTCATTTATAGGATTAATAAATCTGTAGTTGGGACCGTAAGTAGGGTTGAATAAGACAATTTGCTTGAAATTTTAAAACACGCATTTTGGGAAGTATTAGTGAACAAATAGATATCCTTAAAGTGCAAAACAAGCAAAATGTTTAAAATGTTGCATTGTCAATCTTTTGTCCCAAATGTAGAAAGAAACATGCTCTGAGAGAATGCCCTCTTGACTTAAAATGTGTAGAAACCTATCTTATATGTGCATAAAATCATGATAAAAAGGAATTTCCTTCAATACTAAAAATTAAACTTGTTTATCAAGAGGAAATAATACCAAATCAAGTAGATCCCCCCTATTTTATTTCTAAGAGACCATGGCAAAATTCACAACCAAATATGACTCGAGGATTTAACACTTAAGCATTTGCACAACCATCACAAAACAATTGGGCTGCACCCATGCCTTGGCAATCTTGGCCTCAACTTTGGGCACAAGGATGGAAAACATCCTCATTATCCTCAATACAAAAACCTTACCATGTTTTTCCACCAGAATATTTTCCTCAACATATTCAACCAACTCAACCTCAGAATTTGAATCCACAACTTTCATTACCATTCCCTCAAAGACCAAATCAGTTGCCTACTCAACCACTTCCAAATCCAAATAATAATAAAAATTCACAACCTATTTACAATATGGAAGGACAGAATTTCCAAACCTACATGATAACTCCACTAGATCTAAACAATGTCCAACTTAGATTCGGTAGGGTATTGGAAAAGAAGTCCCCATCAATTGTTATTCAAGGATGTAGAAAGGAGAATCTCTCTGAAAAAGAGAAGTCTCTTAGTCAAGAAGAAAAATCTCAAAACAAACCACCCCTGTACATTTTAATGATATTCCAATAAACTCAACTCCTATCATAAAACAACCTTCGGTATTTGTCCAAACACCACCTTTTCTTGATGGATTAAAAAATGATAAAGGGTAGAAAAACATATTTTATTTCCTAATTATGATATGATAGATGAACTGAATAATGTTTGTATAAAAAATCCTTTGTTACAATCTATCAAAGAAATATCAATATTTGCAAAGAAAATTAGGGAATTGAGTATTAAAAGGCCAGGAAGAAAGAAAAAAGAAATCAAAAGAATTCAGTTAGTTGGAAAAATTATAGATATCATGATTGGAAAACAACAATTCAGAAATATATTGATCCAGGAAGTCCCATTGTGAAAACACATATCAATGGTATTGGAATTCCAAATACATTGATTGTTTTAGTAGCAGGTATAAACATTATGAGTAAACAAACTATGAATCAATTGAAACTTCCTAATCTTGAATATACACCTACATTGTTGCAATTAGTAGATAGATATGTTATTAGAAGACATATTTGTATCCTTATAATCCTGTTGATTTTATGATTCTAAAACTCAAGAGTAATTTAGGACATCCATTGATTCTAGGAAGACCATGATTAGCTACAAATGATGCTTTTATAAGTTGTAGATCTGGTGATATTTTTATTTCTAATGTAAGTTCAACCAACATGTTTACTAAATTTTCATTTCAAGAGTTAGCCCTCTTTTTGTTTAAAGACAAATCAGTAGTTTATTTTGAGAGAGCCCTCTCAGGTTAGGGAGGCTAATCCTTAGCTAAAAGTCTGGTCTGAAATAGTTACATAGGGTCTTACTGATAAGCAGCCATCAGTACTGATTTTGTGATAACATATTCAAGACCCATTTAGGCATGTTACATTTTGTAAAGAAAAATTATTGAGTCAATATAGAGTCAAAAGACCCTCCAAGACTTCATTATGGCACAAAGATCAATTCGGCCTACATAAAGGGACATGTTGGCATCAATATATTGTACCCCTCACAAGCCCATAAATAAGAAGGAATTCGACCTCATTTGGACACTCACTCAAGAAAGTTCATTCTCCTCAAGATAGAAGCTAGAAAAGGATGAAGAAGAAGAAGAATATCAAGATCAAAGTTTTTGGGCCTCTCTCTCTCTCTCTCTCTCTCTCTCTCTCTCTCTCTCTCTCTCCATTAGGGTTTCTATAATTTCCAGGCTATACGAAATTATGAAGTTGCATCGAAGAAGTGAAGCTGTAAGGTCGAATTTGTGAAGCTACACCTAGATCGAAGTTGTGAAGCTGCTAGGTTGAAGTTGTTGAAGTTGCATCAAGGTCGAAGTTGTGAAGCTACTAGGTCGAAGTTGTTGAAGATTCTAGGTCGAAGTTGCTGAAATTATCGTTGGGGTCGAAGTTGCTGGAAGGGCAAAGTTTGTTGCTAGAAGTTGTGTAACAAAAGCTCATCAAGAAGGAAAGATGGCTTGTTTTTGGAGGGTCTTGGTCAAGCGTCATAGTTCTTGGTATTCATCAATTTAATTTCTATAAGAAGAGAAGCATTCTAGTGGGTTTTCCTCTCAGTTGGAGAGGGTTTAGACCTGGTTGATCGCCTATATCTTATGTCCTATTGTCTCATTTTTCTTTATGATTTGGTAGTTATTTGATGATAGAGAGAACTAATAATAATAAAGGAAAGAAGAAGTTAATCAAGTAAAGTAAAAAAAACATCAAAAATACTTATCAAATTAAGGGAAATCACCTACACTTATTGCCCCCGTATATTTCTCAACACTTTAAGGCTTGAAAAACTAGGCACTTCATTTTGGGTCCATAAAAAAATGAAAGTTTTCTTATCTCTTTTCATTAGGCCATGAATCATACAGTGGCATAAATTCAGCTAGAACATGGAGATAGGCTTTCAATGTTAACTCAGCTTCATTTGAAGTGTGCTCCTTGAAATAAGGCTTCTAAGGAAAGATGGCTTGGAACATAAAATGACTCCTTCAGGGTTTCTCTTTCACCATAACTCTGATACCATGTAGATTCGATAATCCTCTAAACTAACATTTTTTTCTTATGATTATTCTTAGATTGATATTTTCTTACATTCAACATTCATCATAAAACAATTTTACAAAGAAATCAACAATATAAAAAAATTCTAGAGGATCATAAAAAGATATCCCCACAAGAACATTGTTGAGCCTCATATTTGCTTCTTTTTTACACCCATTTTCACCTATTTTATTCTTCTTTGACCATCATAATCACTCAATGGGCATCAAATCACAGGATTTATGGCATGGCAAGTATATAATTGTCTTGTATTTCATAATTTGATAATGTTCTTTATTATTATTCTAATATTTGTTTTAACTACTGAAATGGGATGATTCTATAGCTAATGTATGATTCTGTAACAAAGTCCATGGTTTGATGCATTCGAAGGTGCTAGCTGGAGAGAGAAATATATTGAAAGGTGGTTGTTACACAAAAATATCGTCACCTTGATAATTTGTAGTCGGTGTAGGTATATCATTACCTATACCAGCTTCCTAAGCAAGTCTTAAACCTCAGCTCTTCAAAACAAGCTTGAAGATGAGAGAAAGACATCAAAAAAGCAATGTAACTCTGGTTCCGCACTTTCTCTTACTTTTGCCTGCGGGCCCGCACCTTTTGTTCAGAATATCTACGTACTTATACGCTCTGTATGTAAATGGGAGGGTGCGTACCCCTATAAAAGTCAAAAAGGCGCAATCTTTATCTTAAAAAACTCATCTTGGGTTAATTCTAGAGTTTTCTAGAAGCATTTGTTACGTGGATTGTTCGCTCCAAGTGGTTCATGCATCCCATGAAAGGAGGAACTAATCCCTTGTTGAGAGGAGCTATCCCTTTGAAGGAGGACTCTATCCCTTTGAAGGAGGAGCTGGTAACTGATCTCCATTGCAGTATAAATTGAGGCATTGGGTCAGTGGCCAGGGAGGTTAAAAGCTGAACTTTTGAGGGTAAATGCTAGTGAAATCAAGACTTCCTATTTGAGCTTAAGAGGAGAGATCACATACCTTTTTGGCTTCATTAGGGAGTGAGTGAAGCT
>APFE030982504.1:0-23715 GCA_000404065.3 Pinus taeda
TTCGTAGCGCAAAACCCTGAATTTACACTAGATGCGCTATGAAACTGCCGTAGGTGCAGTTTTGGTATTTTGCTAAAATTTCAAAGGGAAGAAATAGTTGGTTTTTTGGAGGATGATACTGCTGGAGAGTGTGAAGAGATCACCAATGAAAATTTAAGACTCAAGGTAGAAAAACTAAAGGGTTAAAAGATATGTACAAAGGCAAAATTCTACGCTACGAAAACAACAGACAATTTCGTAGCGCAACCAAATCAACCTTCTTTATGCTCCTTCAGGGGTTTGTTTTTTTTGTAAAGGTGGAAGAGAAAGGTTCCAAGGATGATAGAACAAATGTCACATGTCTTAAAGGGTCAATTTTGTTAGCAGAAGGATTCGAAGACAAGCATAAGGATGAAAGCCTAAAAAGGAGGAACTCTGTCTCCTTATTTTTACCAGTCAACTTCCAAGGGGATGCTTGAGAAATTGAAAACGAATTTCTGAAAATTGAAAGAGGTTTTTATTCCCAACATACTAAAATACTAAAACCTCTTTCAGTTTCTTCAAATTCAGTATGAGGTGGGAGAAATTGATGGTTTAACTTGTGTTACGAAACTGCTAAGAGGAACTCTATTTTCGGGTTTTAGCAGTGTTTTTCGAGATCAGTTTCTGGACACATGTAAAATTATTTTGGAATTCGGAAGGATTTTTCTCTTCATAAAAATTCCAGATATAATAACCTATCTCACTTTTTTCATAAGTGTTACCAGTTGGGAGATACAAGGCTTTCTTTGAAGCCATATTTTTAGAAATCAGAATTTTCCAGTTTTATACGTGATGTTCAAAGATAGTTTCTAGATAGTAGGAGAGGTATTGCAAAAAACCAAGAGATGTTTTGTTCAATACAACATGGTTTCCAAAAGCCTCCTTCAGTTTCTCAAAATACATTTTTGATAAGGAGATAAAATCTCTGTCTCAACACCTATTTTTCAGGGCTGAAGAGGCAAATTGAAGATTTTGAAATTCAACTAAAAAAGTTTGAAGGTCAGCTACAGTAGAGATGAACAAAGAAGTGGAGGGAACGGTTCTATGGAAGTGCTAACACATTTCACTTGTCTCAAAAAGTTGAAATTGCCAGCAAAATGGTTTGAAGATCATCAATAAAGGTAAAGTCATAATTGTAGAAAACAGATTCCCTAGTTTTCAGGGCAGTTAGGTCATGGAACAACAAGGTTCATAAAAAGGCTGGAGACATCACCAAATTAAACCTCATGAGGTTGAAGGTGGCAAAGGATTAATTAAAGACTAGATAAGGTTGTTAGAAGTATATTTAGGAGTTTTAGTGCTACTTGAATTAGGACTCTTCAAAGACAGTCAAGCTGTCATTTTGTAATTAATAAGCTTGTTTTATGGTTAGAATAGGTGTCTAGGATAGGAATTCGAATTCCTCTGATGGTGGATCATAGAATCCAAGTTTGTAAAGCTATATATGAAGCAAGAGGTCGAATTAGCAAAGGGTTGGAGAATTTTTGGCCTAGATGCTGCTTTATGTGAAGGAATACAATCAGTAATACAAAGAGGTTTTATTGAACAAAATTGAGTGTAGATAGGGTTTAATCCTTTCTTGATCTATATGTTATTTTAATTAATTGCAGTAGATCTTATTGTTAATACTCAGAATTCATAATCTAATGCTCTGACTTCCTTTAATAATAAGATCACTGTGTTTTATCTTTGAACCACTAGCACTAGATTACATTGCTATTATTCAGAATTCACAACCATGTGCTTTGATTTCTTTTAGTAATGGAATGATTGTGTTGAGCAGTAGATCTCATTGCTATTACTTAGAATTCATAATCTTATGCTCCTACTTCCTTTAGTAATGAGATGACTGTGATTTTTTGAATCTTGAGAGTAAACCACCTTTGAACCATTAGCAGTAGATTTCATTACTATTACTCAGAATTCATAACCCTATGCTCTGACTTCCTTTAGTAATGGAATGACTCTTTTGAGCTATGTTATTGAGTGAATTGTCTTTGTTTAAGAACCTTATTTGTCTCATATTTCATGTCAACGAAACCTTGCCACTGAATTTAATGACTTGTTGACTCCATAGCCCAATGGTAGCAAGCCTTCGTCTTTTCAACCTACAAACGCACAAAACCAAGATAGAGTTAGCCATCTATATTATCATTAATCAATATCATTAACCCTTGAGAGAGCCCTCTCAGGCCGAGGAGGCTAAGCCTTAGCTAAAAGATTGGTTTGAAATAGTTACACTGAGATAGACTGATCAACAACCTATCGGGTTCCTATTTTGGTGATAACATTTTGGTGCGTCTGCTGGGAGTATGAAGATTACTCATTCCCGAAATCAAGAAGCTGAACTTCTGAAGGTAGCAGGAGATCAGGAATCTTTTCGAGGCTACAAAACTACCTTGGCGACTCCATTGTTGAAGAATTCAAATTTCATAGATTTATGGTGATTCTATTGAACTTATGAAGAGCTCAGATGCTGCCATTCTTGTTTCAAGGTATGCATGTATAATTTTTTTTTTTTTTTTTTTTTTTTCTTCAGAAATTCATGGTTTCCCAAATCATTTTCCCAAGGATACATATTTTTTAAGGAATGGTCCAAAAGCCAATGGAGAATATTTGAGTTTAAATTTGAAGCATATATCAGATTTCTATGATTTTATTGAGCTTCTTAGAGTCACACAAGAGGATGTTTGCATTATGTTGTTCTATGATTCATTTCAAGGGAAATGTAAATAGTGGATTGAAAGCCCTGTCAAATCTATTAAGTCATTTGCAGATTTTTGGCTTATGTTTTTGGAGGAATCGATAGACAGAAGAGAGTTGGTGGCAAACTCTCCAATTCAAGGTTTCAAACAATGGAATGATGATCATATTAATAAAGAAATAGATGAAAATTTTTCTTTGTCCTTGTCTTCTTATCTAAAATCATTTGAGAGCAAGACAGAAGATAAGAATTTTTTTTTGGATGAAGTTGCTAAGAACATTGAGAAAGATATTGAAGGTTTACAAGGTCAAATTCAATCATATAGTCTTCATGATCATGATCATACTTTTCAAAAGCTTTCTATGGTAGAATACAAAGAGAGGGTGTTGCTTCCTTTCTCTTTTGAGATTGAGGAAGAATACATTATTTTTGAAAATCAATTTGAGGAGCAGTTTGAGAGCACACAGTTGAAGCCTTATGTAGATGATCAAAGTACTGGTAAGTTGTCCAAAGTTGCGGAATATCACAAGAAACATAAAACTGACCATGTGCTTTTTGATCCTATAGCTGGCTACATGGAAAGGTTTTATAGTCCAAATTTCCAACTATATTTACATTATGAAGATCAGATATATCTCATGTTGCCTCGATTATTTCAGTATCAAGTTTATTTTTGCTTCAAGCACAACCAAGAGATTCAAGTGTGAGATCAGATCAATGATTGGCTTCATTGGAAGTTTTATGTTCCTTGAGCTACAAATGGAGATTGCAGCTGATAGGGTAGGTAGAAGTGTGTGAATAAGCTCAAGGTAGGTTGACTGAGCATTTTTTTTAGTAGATGCAGTTTGAGTCCTTCTTGCAGAAATCATTAAAGATTGGGTGGAATTTCAGAGTTCTATTATGAAGGATGGATAGCAGCATTGGAGCTACCAGTTCTTAGTGTACCACTGGGGCATCCTATCCCTAGTGGAACCACTGTTATCACCCAAAAATTCTCTAAACTTGGATAGTCTATGTTTGTTCCTAAGTCATAGTGTTAGATATGGGTTAAGTCATTTTTATGTTTTTAGAGTTCTAAGTCATAGGGTTAGAGTCTCATTTCCATCATCAAATAAAGTTCAAAAACCTTGTTTTACACTTTATGGGTCCCATATCATGTTTTGAAAGTCATGGGTTTAGCCATTTAAAAAAAAATTAAACGTGCTACGAAACTGTCTAGTCATTTTTGTAGCGCAAAACCCTGAATTTACACTAGATGCGCTACGAAACTGCTGTAGGTGCAGTTTTGGTATTTTGCTAAAATTTCAAAGGGAAGAAACAATTGTTTTTTTGGAGGATGATGCTGCTGGAGGGTGTGAAGAGATCACCAATGAAAATTTAAGACTCAAGGCAGAAAAAACTAAAGGGTTAAAAGATATGTACAAAGGAAAAATTTTGCGCTACGAAAACAACATATAGTTTCGTAATGTGGCCAAATCAACCTTCTTTATGCTCCTTCAGGGGCTTGTTTTTTTCATACAGGTGGAAGAGTAAGGTTCTAGGATGATAGAACACATGTTACATGTCTTAAAGGGTCAATTTTGTTAGTAGAAGGATTCGAAGACAAGCATAAGAATGAAACCATAAAAAGGAGGAACTTTGTCTCCTTATTTTTAGCACTCAACTTCGAAGGGGATTCTTGAGCAATTGAAAACTCATTTCTGAAAATTGAAATAGGTTTTTATTCCTAACATACTGAACTACAAAAATATCTTTCAGTTTCCTCAAATTCAGTATGAGGTGGGAGAAATTTATGGTTTAACTTGCACTATGAAACTGCTGAGAGGAACTATGTTTTCTGGTTTTAGCAGTATTTTCCAAGATCCGTTTCTGGCCACATGCAAAAGTATTTTGGAATTATGAAGGAGGTTTCTATTCATAAAATCTCCAGCTACAATAAACTATCTCACTTTTTTTATAAGTGTTACCAGTGGGGAGATACAAGGCTTTCTTTGAAGCCATATTTTCAGAAATCAGAATTTTCCAGTTTTATACATGATGTTCAAAGACAGTTTCTGGACAGTAGGAGAGGTATTGAAAAAAACCAAGAGAATTTTTTCTTCAATACAGGATGGTTTACAAAAGCCTCCTTTAGTTTCTCAAAATACATTTTGGATAAGGAGATAAAATCTCTGTCTCAACACCTATTTTTCAGGGTTGAAGAGGCAAATTGAAGATTTTGAAATTCAACTAACAAAGTCTGAAGGTCAGCTACAGTAGAGATGAAGAAAGCAGTGGAAGGGAACGGTTCTATGGAAGTGATAACACATTTCACTTGTCTCAAAAAGTCAAAATTTCCAGCAAAATGGTTTGAAGATTATCAATAAAGGTAAAGTCATAATTGTAGAAAACAGATTTCCTGGTTTTCAGGGCAGTTAGGTCATGGAACAACAGGTTTCATAAAAAGGCTGGAGACATCACCAAATTCAACCTCATGAGGTTGTAGGTGGCAAAGGATTAATTGAAGACTAGATAAGGTTGTTAGAAGTATATTTAGTAGTTTTAGTCCTATTTGAATTAGGACTCTTCAAAGACAGTCAAGTTGTCATTTTGTAATTAATAAGCCTGTTTTATGGTTAGAATAGGTGTCTAGGATAGGAATTCGAATTCCTCTGATGGTGGATCATAGAATCCAAGGTTATAAAGCTATATATGAAGCAAGAGGTAGAATTAGCAAAGGGTTGGAGACTTTTTGGCCCAACTGCTGCTTTATGTGAAGGAATACAATCAGTAATACAAAGAGGTTTTCTTGAACAAAATTGAGTGTAGATAGGGTTTAATCCTTTATTGATCTATATGTTATTTTAATTACTTGCAGTAGATCTTATTGTTAATACTCAGAATTCGTAATCTAATGCTCTGACTTCTTTTAACAGTAAAATCACTGTGTTTTATCTTTGAACCACCAACACTAGATTACATTTCTTTTATTCAGAATTCACAACCATGTGCTCTGATTTCTTTTAGTAATGGAATGATTGTGTTGAGGAGTAGATCTAATTGCTATTACTCAAAATTCATAATCTTATGCTCTGACTTCCTTTAGTAATGAGATGACTGTGATTTTTTTGAATCTTGTGAGTAAACCACCTTTGAACCATCAACAATAGATTTCATTACTATTACTCAAAATTCATAACCTTATGCTATGACTTCCTTTAGTAATGGAATGACTCTTTTGACCTATGTTATTGAGTGACTTGTCTTTGTTTAAGAACCTTATTTGTCTCAACTTTCATGTCAAAGAAACCTTGCCATTGAATTTATTGAATTGTTGACTCCATAGCCCAATGGTAGCAAGCCTTCATCTTTTCAACCTACAAACACACAAAACCAAGATAGAGTTAGCATCTTTTTATCATTATCAATATCATAACCCTGAAGAGCCCTCTCAGGTTGAGGAGGCTAAGCCTTAGCTAAAAGATTGGTTTGAAATAGTTACACTGAGATAGTCTGATCAACACCCTATCGAGGTCCTATTTTGGTGATAACAAGTTATGAGGTTCTATTTATAACAAGAGGGGGTGAATCTTCAACTCCCCTTTTTGACCCATGGAATACCCTCATGACTCTTCAACTACATAAAAAAATAACACATTACATTGCATGATGACTTTTAATATTCTAATATTGACACTTGGAATTTCACTTACAACATAATTACAAATAATATTGCATTTTACACTTGTACCCATCTAAGACAAAATAGGGTAGAGACAACTTGAAAACCTAACAAGATACAACACCATGATGTTGGACTTTGGGAGAAGTATAGATCAAAAACTCCACTTGCTACTTCTCGGTCACATATTGGTGCCAAGATGGTAATGTGTGATGGTGTCCACAAACTGCTTAACGATGTCTTGTTGGATGTGGACTCTAGCCTCCATGGCATACGGGTACACTATCTTGGAACCTATATCCAACTCATTTTGATGCATGAGAAACATTGTTATGACTGTGACAAGACCACTGGAACTTCTATATGTTATGTGCATTCAACTCTAAGTCTTCCCTTGTGGCATTCTATCTCAGCTTCTCCAAGTACTCTTTAACCTCCTTCTGGACTTGGTTCTTGGGTTTAGCTTTGGTGAGGGAACCGACTGATGGGATCTAGTGTATTCTCACCAAGACATCCAAACTACTGTACAACTATACATATGAGGCATGAATGCTGCTAATGATTGAAGTGAGCTGCTTGTTGTTCTGAATCAACATTTGAACCTTCAATTTCTCCATCTCTCCCTCCGGTTTAATTTTCTTCACTAAGTCAAGCAGGGCCCCTTTGTACCACATTGTCCACTCTTGCACATAGGAAATGGAAACTTATATGTTTTTGAGCATTTTAACAAACTCTTTGCTCTACTTTTGTAAGCTATGCAAACAAACAACTACTTTTTTTACGGTGACAAACCCGTCATAGAGCTTCTGCATGGTTTCTCCAAGTGTTGATAATTCAACAAGTATTGTTGCTCTCACCTCCCCCAATGTGGAAACTGCATTCTGTGCTACTGCTCGGAGTTGTTCTGCCTCTTGCTTGACATCATGCAATATTTGTGTTAGTTTGTCATTCTCGGCTGTCAATTACTGAACATTTGATCTTGTTGATCCTGCTTAAGCTAAGTTGGATTCGACAATGACATTTGGATGCTTCCTGGGGTCTAACACTATCACCCTTTCTCTACTGAATGCAGGTGATGCGTGATCATCCAAAAAGTGCTTTCTCCGTGCTTGTATAATCCTCTTTTGAAACTCATTGAATGAAAGATTGTACACACCCATTACTGGATCATCATCAAGGAGAACACCATCTCCTTGCTCGCTCAGGGCTTGCTCTACTGCTGGAGGTGGTGGAGACTGAGGCATGACCTATGGTGCTATTGGAATCAGGTCAACATCTTCATGTTGAAACTCTTGTTCCAAATCCATGTATGTCACTTCGATCAATTGCTCAATCTGCTGATCAAGTTCTCAATCCTTTATTTGTTCACCTTCCTCCTCAGCTACCGGTTGTTCTTGTTCCTATTCTTCAATCTATATCGATGTTGTTTTCTCTTTCATTACACCTTGACTTTGTTCTTCTTCTTTCTTATGCTTCTCTTCTCGTTCTCCCCTCCTCAGCTCCTATTATTCCTTCAAATTCTTCTTTGTCTACTGCAACTTCAATTCTACTTCCCACAACCCCTACTTTTCTTTGTTTCCCTGCTCTGCTCTCTACATCCTTTGGTTCCTCTTTGCTTTGCTGCCAAATATGCCTTCATGAGAAGAGGATTTGTTTTCATTTTGTAGATTTTTTCTCCATTTAGACTCTCAACAATCTTCCTCTTTCCCTTGTCCTGCACGGGATTGCTGCCTTCTGCTACTTCTCCTTTTGGAGCTGCTATTGTCTGTGGAGAAGCCTATGAAGACCTTGCTAAAATGACAATCTCATTGAGTTTGGAGGCATTGTAGCAGTACCTACAAGTATCCTCCTCTGGCCAATGAAATTCCTTGCCGACCCACAGAAAGTAAACTCTCATATAGTGGTACTTGCAAATGCTGCAGGGATCATACATATTAAATTCCTTAGTGCCGAATTCAAATATCACTATCTCCTTAGCGTTGAAATCATTGAATTTTAAGTTATTTATCTCGTATAATCCAATCCACAAAGGAAGAGTGGGCCATGGTGCTTTCTTCTTCCTGTGTAATGCTGCTGTCAACCTTGTAGCGAGATGGTATGATACTTCTTGCATGATCAGTTTGTCAATGGCATACCTTGGTAAGACACATAGAGGATTCTCTCCACCAAACACTCTAATGAAGGTTCCACCTAGTGAGGCATACCAATATGCAATGTCTACTATCGTCTCCATTTACTCTAGTGAAATGCAAGGTGGATCTTCTTTAAATAGAAGCTTGTATAGCGGGATGATGGATTGGTCAGTTAGTCATGCCATTACTCCTCGATAATTGCATTCAGAAAGAAACTTGCAATATATGTGCACGATAGGTTCTCATGGTGTCCATGTCCAGTTCATGCCAGGGAACTGATGTTGCACACAGATTGCATCCATTAAGAATGCAAACATATAGAATCTTGGTCGCTCACCCTTGGGCAGATTTTGAGCCTGTGCTACATGGGCATTTAGTTGTTGAGCCAACAGATCTGACCAGTTGAACGATCTCCCATCATTGACCAACTGGTCCAATGATATTTCCCACCCTTCGGGAAGGGTTTTTGTGCTCTCTTGACCATATAGTTTGCAAGCAAAGATAACCAAGAGCTGTTAAGCCTTCTTGAGGGACTTTTCCTTATGCATATGGGTGGGTGTCTATCGAAAATTCGATGGATATTTCACCCAACATTTGACAATATCTCTTATGTTCACATAGATGTGGTTGGCATATAAGAGTGAGTCCATGTGCTCTACTGGCTCGGGAAATCGATACATTTACTGAAAGTTTCTGCTCGAAAGGTGGCAAGCTTCTGCCTGTTGGTACTGCTTAATGTCATGGTTTTCTCATTGATGTGTAAAAAAATCCAACTCATAACATGTGCACATGGGAAGGCTGGATACCTGCATGAAAACTTGTATAAACCTGACTGCCGGATGCTGAGATAAACTTATTGGTCCTTTAAGTCTACCTCAAAGTCCTTTGCAAAAACATCTTTAATTTGATGCCATGTCAGTGATGATCCCTTATCTATAAACAGCTGAGTATCTACATACACTAGAAAATCAACTGATGTTTTCTCAACTACTTCCCTAGTACTACTCCGAGTAGTTTCGTTTTATGCAGCTCTCTTAGATGCCATGTTAATAGTGACTGCTAAGAGGTGCTCAACAAATGTTGTACTTGTGGGACAAAAAGGACACTCATGGCAAGAAAATGTCAGTCTTAAGCAAAAAAAATTACGAGGCAAGTTCAAGAAGTAAAGTAGGAACTACATGGGGAGGATTGTGCAATTTTATATGATAAGAGGGACTCACTTCCTATGGGGAACTGCACTAGGTAGTCCCAGCAGCCAGGATGGAAGCTTGATGGTTGAAACTGCGGAATGCGCAGTTCAGCGTGGGCATAGTCCTGGGAGAGAGCGCACATTACACAGTCTCAATGGCCAAGGATGGAATGATGGCTCCTGGAACTGTGCAGTGTGTAGTTGGAGCCAGCTTACACTGCGCAGGATTATGTAGTGCCAGCTACGCAAAGTGAAAACCGACCAAGAGAAACCCATATTTGTCCAAGGGAAGTATGGAAACAAGAAGATATGGGAGATAGTGCAAAGCTCAGTGCATATCTAACTAAGTGTAGATAAATTCATGTTAATTAAGTGCAGCAATTAATCAAACAAAAGGAAAATGAAGTATGTGAGGAGAGTCGCTACAACAACGACCATTGGTGAAAAAAAGGAAAACCAATTCGAAACTTAGAAAAGGAAATATAAAACTTAAAATAACACTTATACAAGTTAAAACAAGTCAAAAATATAGAAACCATGAAGAGAAACATGTGAAACAACACTCACACAAGACAAACAACAAAAAACAACACAAAAAGTGGCAAAAGACGACAAAAGAAAAACTCACCTTGAAGAGCGTTGACGATCACAATGAAGGTTCCTTTATCTCCTCGGGAATGTTATAGCTCCAAGATCGAGTGTGAAAATGAGATCTAGAAGCATTGATTAAATAGAGCTGGACAAATTAGGGTTTATGTCGTGCATGCCTAAAATCAAGGAAAAAATGACACTTGGCAGAAGTTTCTAAAAATAACATGTTGGGTGTGGAGCCTGATTATCTTCTTTATTCAGAGGTATCACTGCATTGGACCCCTGTTCGTAATGTGGTGGCAACAAATCCGTAATATTTGCGTTGCAAGGTGGGTCAGCAGCGTCCCCGAAGCTAAAAGTAGATGTAAAATTGCCTTGTAAAATGTTGTAATTTTGTAGTCAATCTGGGCTGTTCATTAGGCAGAGATCTGACGGTAGAAGTTATGTTTAATTTATGTTTTTTTTCCCTAGAAGGCAACCCCTCGCTATATATGAGGGAATTGTATTGTGCCTATGTAGATCTGTATTATGAGTGAGATAGAGAGGATATTGTGTGACAGAGAAGAGGGAATTACAACGGAATTGCTGTAGGTTGTATCTCTTTAGTTTGCTGGATAATATAAAAGGAAGGATTGGCTGTTTTTCCGTGGATGTAACCCAAATTAGGTGAACCACGTATATCTGTGTCTCTCTTATTTTATGTGTTTATATTTCTACAATACATTTTATGTGTTCCATTGCTCTGTAATATATAATTTTCCAACAACTGGTATCAGAGCCGTAGGTCTATTTGGATGATAAACTCATAGGAGAGAAGGGTGCCTGGTTTGAGTGGGAGAAATGGCGGAAGATGGTAGGTTTAGGGTCGAAAAATTTAACAACAAAAACTACCAACTATGGAAGATGCAGATGGAAGATTATTTGTACCAAAAAGATCTGTACCAACAATTAAGCAGAAAGGAAAGGAAGTTGATGAGTATGACACACATAGAATGGGATATTCTCGACAGAAAGGCACTTGGAACAATACGATTGTGCCTAGCGGCATTGATATCCGTTAATATTTCAAAGGAAATGACAACAGAGGGTTTAGTGTTGGCATTGGCCAAACTATATGACAAACCCTCGGCCTTAAATGAGGTATTTCTTATGAAACATTTATTTAAAATGAAGATGTCAGAAGGTGGATCTGTTGCTGATAATTTAAATGAATTTAATACAGTTACCAGTCAGTTAAGTTCTATAGGGGTAACTTTTGATGATGAAGTTAGGGCTCTGTTATTTTTGTTCTCATTGCCAGAAAGTTGGAATGGTTTAGTTATGGCCATTAGTAACTTTGTCTCTGGATATAGTACTTTAAAGTTTGATGATGTTGTCGTTGCAAACCTTAGCAAGGAAATGCGACGGAAAAGCTCTAATGAGACATCAGGTAATCATTTGACTGCAAATACGAGGGGAAGAAAAATGGAAAGAGGAAAGAGCCTAGGATATCGCAGTAAGGCAAGGAAAGGCAGATCCAAGTTCATATTGGGGATAGTGTGCTAGAAATGTGGGAAGAAAGGACACCTGAAGAAATACTGCAAGTCTTGGAAGGGAAAAGAAGGAGACGCGTAGCAAGAAAACAATCATGAAGCGAATGTGATAGGTGATGTGTTGCAAGATGCTTTGATTCTTTCATTAGAAAATATTATTGATGCCTGGGTGGTAGATTCAGGGCTTCATTCCATTGCCACACCTGATAGGAAACATTTTCATGATTATGTTCAAGGAGATTTTGGACATGTTCGATTGGGTGATGATAAACCCTGTAAAATCATTGGAATGGGTATAGTTTTCATAAAACAACAGAATGGAAATCAATGGCTATTGAAGAAGGTAAGGTATGTTCCAGATCTGAAGAAAAATCTAATTTCAACAGGGCAGTTGGGAGGTGAAGGCTGTGTGACTACTTTTACAGATAAAACCTAGAAGATCACAAAAAGATCCTTGGTAATAGAAAAAGGAGGAAAGGCTGGCACATTGTATTAATGCAATGGTATCTCTAATTATGTTAATGCTTTAACCTCTACAGGACAAGATACAACATTGTGGCATCATAGGCTTGGGCACATGAGTGAGAAGGGGATGCAG
Source organism: Pinus taeda (assembly GCA_000404065.3). NCBI lineage: Eukaryota > Viridiplantae > Streptophyta > Pinopsida > Pinales > Pinaceae > Pinus > Pinus taeda. The sequence continues at coordinate 12,429 of APFE030982504.1, forward strand.
ATTCTTCACTCGAGAAATTTGTTGCCAGGTTTGAATAATGTTGATTTAAAATTATGTGAGAATTGTGTTTATGGAAAATAGAAGGAAGTCAAATTCCTCAGAGTTGGGAAAGAAAAGAAGAACGAAAAATTAGATCTTGTGCATAGAAATATATAGGGACCTACTCAGGTATCATCTCTCGGTGGCTCTCATTATTATGTTACTTTTATTGATGATGCAACCAAAAAAACTTGGATTTATTGTATTCGAAATAAATCTAATGTATTTGATACTTTCAAGAAATGGAAAGATTTGGTTGAAAATGAGATAGGAAAAAGGTTGAGGTGTCTCAGATCAGGCAATTGAGGGGAATATTATAGCAAAGAGTTTGATAGGTACCATTCAAAGAATGGAATTTGCAGAAAGAAGACAGTTCCATGAACACCACAAGAAAATGGTGTGTCAGAAAGGATGAACAGGACAATCATGGAGCGTGCAAGGTGCATGAGATTGCCTTTACAATTTTGGGCAGATGATGTAGATACTGCTGTTTATCTAATAAATAGAGGACCTTCAAGTTCCTTGGATGGTGGTATTCCAGAGGAGGCATGGATAGGTAAAAAGGTAAACTAATCATTTTTTATATACTTTTTGGTTGTGAAGCCTTTGTCCACATTAATAAAGAAAATAGAACAAAGCTTGAGGCAAAGTCAAAGAAATGTACCTTTATTGGATATGGTGTTAATGATTTTGGTTATCTCTTTTATGATTATGAAAAACACAAAATCATTAGAAGCAGAGATGTCATTTTCAATGAAAAGACTTTGTATAAGGATCAACTGTAGGAAAAGAAACAAGAAAAAGAAAACAGAGAATACATAGTGCTTCATGAGATCACAGAAAAAGTGAAGGTGCCTGAAAATCATAATGATCAATAGAAAGAACAAATACAACAACCACAACAAAAACAAGCACCTAAAACACCTGAAAGTGGTGTTAGAAGATCTACCAGGATAAGTAGACCCCCTGAATGATACTCTCCTTCATTATATTATGTATTGTTGACTGATTCTGGTGAACCAGAATGTTATGAAAGAAGCAGTGCAGGTAGAAACCAGGAAGAAGTGGGAGCAAGCCATGAAAGAAGAGATGGAATCCTTAGCACATAACTAGACTTGGGACTTAGTCAGGTTGCCTGCAGGTAAAACAACATTGCAGAATAAATGGGTTTATAGGTTGAAGGAAGAAAATGGAGGTATAAATAGGTATAAAGCTAGACTTGTGGTGAAGGGGTTTGCATAGAAAAGGGTATAGAATTTGATGAGACATTTTCTCTTGTTGTTAAAATGACTTCAATAAGAACCATTTTAAGTCTAGCAGCAGCTGAAGATTTGCATCTTGAGTGGCTAGATGTAAAGACAACATTTCTCCATGGGGATTTGGTGGAAGATATATATATGCAACAGCCACAAGGATATGAGGTAAAAGGGAAGGAGAAACTAGTGTGCATGTTGAAGAAGAGTTTGTATGCATTAAAACAGGCTCCAAGGTAGTGGTATCTAAAATTTGACAGGTTTATGTCTAAACAAGGTTATACTAGATGTCACTCTTATCATTGTGTTTACCTCAAAATGAAAAATGATGGCAGCTATATTATATTGTTATTGTATGTAGATGACAAGCTTGTTGCAGGTTCTAAAATGCAAGAAATAAATGTGCTCAAAATAAAATTGTCAAACTCATTTGCAATGAAGGATTTGGGTGCTCCAAAACAAATCCTTGGTATGAGAATAACTAGAGATAGGAAGATTTGAAAATTAACATTGTCTCAAAGTGAGTACATAGAAAAGGTATTGAAAAGATTTAATATGCAGAATGAAAAACCAGTTAATATACCTTTGTCTATCCATTTAAAACTAAGTAAGGAGGTGTGTCCCAAGACTCAGGAAGAAATGGTTTATATGTCTAAAGTTCCATATGCATCAACAGTTGGAAGCTTAATGTATGCAATGGTTTGCACAAAGGCCTGATATTGCACATGCAGTGGGAGTTGTAAGTAGGTACATGAACAATCCAGGAAAAGAACATTGGATGGCGGTGAAGTGGATTCTCAGGTATTTGAGAGGTACCACAAATCAAGAATTATGCTTTGGTGGTTCAAACATTGCTCTACAGGGATATGTTGATTCAGATATGGCGGGTGATAGAGATAACAGGAGGAGCACAATAGGGTATGTGTTTACTGTAGGTGGAACAACTGTTAGTTGGGTTCCAAAACTATAAAATTTTGTTACACTCTCAACAACGAAAGCAGAATATGTTGCTGCTACAGTGGCTAGTAAAGAAATGATTTGGTTACAAAGGTTTCTAGATGAATTGGGTAAGAAGCAGGAGTTGGGCATGTTATACAGTGATAGCCAGAGTGCCATAAATATTGTAAATAACTCTGCATTTCATTCCAATACTTAACATATACATCTCAAGTACCATTTCATATGGTCAGTGTTGGAAGATGGATAGTTGAAGCTGGAAAAGATACACACTCGCCAGAATCCTGCAGATATGTTAACAAAAGTTGTAACTAGGGAGAAACTGAGATTCTTCTCAGTTTCAATTGGTCTTCAAGTATGATGAAGGAGATGAGAAACAACCAGGTCTAAATTGGAGTCATTGTCCAGTAAATGAATTAGCGGTGGAGTTGCTATAATCAGTCTCCAAGTGGGAGATTGTTGGGTGTGGAGCCTGGTTATCTTCTTTATTTAGAGGTATCATCGCATTGGACCCTAGATCATAATGTGGCGACAACGTTGCTCGTAATATTTGCGCTGCAAGGGGGGTCCAAGGGGGGGGGCGACTGCGATCTTTGGGATCCCCCCCCTGACGAGGGATCGAGGCAACGCCCCTGGAGCTAAAAATAGATGTAAAATTTCCTTGTAAAATGTTGTAATTTCGTAGTCAATCTGGGCCATTCATTAGGCGGAGATATGATAGTAGAAGTTATGTTTAATTTAGGGTTTTTTTTTTTTTTTTTTTTTTCCTAGAAGGAAACCCCTCACTATATATGAGGGAATTGTATTACGTTTATGTATATCTATATTTTGAGTGAGAAAGAGAGAGGAGATTGTGTGAGAGCGAAGAGGGAATTACAAAAGATTTGCTGTAGGTTGTATCTCTTCAGTTTGTTGAATAATATAAAAGGAAGGATTGGTTGTTTCTCTGTGGATGTAGCCCAAATTGGGTGAACCACATATATTTGTGTCTCTCTTTTTTTATGTGATTTCTGTGTTTATATTTCTGCAATATAATTTATGTGTTCCATTGCTCTGTAATATATAATTTTCTAACATAACGCAAGTGCCTCCTTTAGGATACTAAAAATACATCCCTTTTTTTTAGGGATTCTTTTTTCTTTTTACGAGGAAACTTTCCATGCACACTTCTGGGAAAGACTGTGCAGTTCTGCTGAACTGGGCAACTTTCCAGCTCACTGTAATGTGCAGTTTCTAAGGTCAATGAGGGTTGCGCAATTTCTGGGCTCATTGATGTGCCTCCCATGACTGCGCAGTTTCTGAGCTCAAGGATCACTGGCGGTCAGGAATACATAATTCCCATCATCAAGGCCACTTTCCCTAAAGGATTGTGCAGTTTCTCGAGGCAAGCCTAGAACTGTTGTGAAACCAAGTTGGGGGATCGTCTTGTGACTTAGAAGAATCAACTATGTTAACAAACATAAGCAAAAAATAAAAGATACGTCTAAATCATAACATGAATACATGGATTAGTGCAATATGAGCTGTTGTGGATAGTAAGGAAGGCTCCAAAATCAAAGCACATGCAAATTTTGCAAGGTGGTTGTAGCCGCTACAACATTGGCGCACACTAGTAGAACTCCAACTCTCTGTATGGACCTTGTCTCATACAAAAGCAGGTCTAAATCTTCACAAAGTATTTTTTAGTTCTTTAATCATCATAACTTCTTCACTTAGCTTGAGTTAAAGATCTAGTCCCTACCATTCTCTTCATCGGAAACACACATACCAAGCCAAGTCAAATTGAGTTGTTTCGATTAGGGATGAGGAGTATATAGATGCACAAGTAAAATAGATTGTTAGAGTTTTAGTTTCATCTCTGGTGTTGTTCTGTTGCCAGCAGGCCTGGACAATACCCCAACGGAGTCACTTCAGGAACACAAGCATTTCTCTGCTACCAACGAGCCTAGATAGTACCCCGACGGAGTCACTTGCTTCACCTCTCTACACAGGAAGCCTTTCTCTTCTTTTGCCCTTTATTTCATTTTTCATTTGTTCAAAGAACTGTGCATAAGCACTTACTTATTTCATGGGGTGGAAAAGGGATCCCAACTTATTGAGAGCAGAAGAGATTTTCCCTTCAAAGAAGTATATTTATATATATCTTTGACATACTTGATAAGGTTTTCCTCCCCTCATTACTCTACTTGACTTAGTTGACAAGGGTTAACCGAAAATAGAAGATCGATTAGAGTAGGTGGTACTAGTTAAAACTGCAAGCATTGTGATTTCACCAAGACTCTCTTTGAAAAGGAATTATTTCCCATTAGAGTATCATTGACTAGAAGAAATGCAAGATTCACATAAAGAGAGGGAATAGATAGACAACCAAGTGTTGATAGCAGTATAACTTCCTCTTGGATTTCACTGATCTTGTCTATAAGCCAAACACAATTTCATGCAGAAACTAACCTACAACTGAAAATAAAACAAACTAAAGGAAAGAAGTGGGGTAAAGGTGAAAAAAAGTAAAGAAAATCAAGGAAACAAAAAAAGAAAAGAAAACAACTACTCCTACTCATAACCTAAGTAGACCATAGGCCGACTCACATAAAGTGATACTTCCAAAGCAACCATCAATGAATTGGCTGGCCTATTTAGGAGAAGGAATGTATGTAAAAAAGGACATACAAGAAAACCAATAAACAAGAAATATATGACAATACAAACCTGAATGTTTGAAGCTTGAATGCACCCGCAGAAAAGTAAAAATGGAAAGCGCATGAAGGGCATTTTGTGGATGTACCATGGTGTCCAAACACATTGTGAGCCTACGATAAGTAGGTACACACTTTTGAACTTGAAAATGAGCAAACATGAAAAAGAAGAAAATTTATGTTTTGCAATAATGTTTGCTACATACGACTCCTCCAATGACTGAGCAATAGGATCGTGTGATACAGATGGAGGATACGAAAATTGTAAACTATATTGATTTTCAACATGTACAACAGAGTGATGAGGATCTTGGAAAGATTCAACACATTTTTTTATCATAAGTGGAATTGACCTCAAGGCTATGAGAATATGACATAACCATAAGCTCGGGTTGAAGTGCCTCGACAACTTGGGGAGTTTCCAATTCATAAGAAGATGAATCATTGAACATCGATGGCTAAGAAAGATCAACAATGGAAGAATCAAAATTGTGATCAAATGAGCCAATGAAGAGATCATGACAACCATGATAAAAAAGTTCAAGATCACAAACGTAGGCATCCTCATGATCTAAAGAATCATAAAGAGGGGATGATGGAAAATGAGAAATTTCACCCTCTATGTTGATGGAAAGGTAAGATGAGAGATTGGGAGAATTAGGAAGAAAATATTTGTCTTGTCCACATTCAAATGAAAATTTGGCATTCCACGTGTTCTGCAAATTATCGAAAGTAGTAACATCAGAAAATTAATTTTCACAAGATTGAACATAAATGATGAATCGTGGAAAATGTCAGGATGACGTGGAAGAGGTGCAGACGGAAGGAGGTCATCCTTCATCGCAGATTATTATTCAGAGTCCCACATATTATCATAAAAAATGATATTGCGGGTTGGTTGTTTAACACCAACTCCATCCAGAACTTGATCCTCGTGAAAATCACAAGACATATTTGAAACAGGTGAACACAACACATCAAAATACGGAGGATCAGAGGGACCAAAGAATGGAGGATGAGGAGATAGCACTTCATCACAACCATCAGAGTCACACCCAAATCTACGTTGAAATCCTGAGTAAGTGGGCTAGGAGGAGATGGTGGTAGATCAAAAAGAGAATTCTCAACTCCCCCCACCTCGACCTATGGAACTAGAGTTGTTTGATGAGAAGGGGATGGAGGGTCACTTGGAACAACAACCTTGTTTGTCTTAGATTTGGAAGCTCTAACACCGAGGTATGTTGGGAGAGGTTCAAAAGATTCTAACTCGTGTGGATTTTCAGAAATGTGAACAAGATATAGAAATTTTTCTACGAAGAATGACCAATCAACTTCGTCTTCAAGAAATTCAAAGAAGTAATGGATAAAATGACCGTGAAAATACTGAACAGATTCATCAGGTTCTTTTCGCAATTTCAAAATTTTCTTATTAAGAGATTTACAATAATAGAGATTGAAAGTAGGAGATGACTCTATGAAAAGTTGTTTGAATGAGTGAATGGAGCCATTAGGCATTGCGTTACACCATTCTCGCACATGCCCTTCGAACGTGAGAATGAGCAACCTACAACCAAAATATTCATAGTGGATGTTGTGCTTTGTGAAAAAATCAAGAAACTGTGCGGTGTGGTCAAATAAGGTTGTTTCACCCTTGCCATTGAATTTTAGATTGGACAAGCCATCAATAATTCTCTCTGGTACTTTGCATGTCTGGAAAAAACATGTCGGGGTTATGATTTGTTGAGAAATAATTAAATGAGTGTAGAAATTCAAAACAAACTTCAAGGGCTTAGCTTGTCATGTAGCCCCTCCCTCCAGTGCCAGAAATGTTGACAGTGTTGGACCTGCCAACATTCAGAGGATATCCCCGATATGAAGTCCCAACATGACCTCACACTGTTTGGAGTAGGAGTCCCAACAGTGCGTGGTAATGTTATGCCTTTGCAACAGAAATGTGCATAGGAAAGTATGACAACTTTGGGTGAGAGCAAGTGTGTGACCATGTGGAGAGTCAAGTGCAATGCATGAAGGTTCCAACACATGAAGGGAAAAGGAAGTTCACCCCTTGGAAGCCTGTAATAGTACACAACTTGAAAGGAGGACACAAGCGAAATGACATCAAAAGCTAAGATGCGGAATATTCCACAAGTTAAAGTGATGAGTTAATACAACAAAACACATTAAAAAGGATTCATAAAAATGCAAATGAAATAGTTCATAAGCATATGCGTAAGTTAAATAACATACATTTCTATAACAAGAATACTCCTATTATATTAACAATGTATGCATGAAAGTGTGCTGGCTTTGATTTTATTATTATAATAAGTGAAAGTTTCATCCATACATACACCACGGATGACCAATAGTCCCAATAGTGGAACATTACAGTCAAGAACACTTGCTCCTCCAAAGAAGTATACTCGCTCTACACTATGGAGAAGCCAAGGCTCTTCACAATACTCTTGAGCTCTTTCTAAGCCTAAGCATAGCCAAAATCTTGGCTCGCAAAATCCCTTTACATGAGTTATGAGGTTCTATTTATAACGATAGGGGGTAACTCTTCAACTCCCCTTTATGACCTTTGGAATACCCTCATGACTCTTCAACTTCTTCACAAAATAACACATTACATTACATGATGAATTTTCATATTCCAATATTGACACTTGGAATTTCACTTACAACATAATTACAAATAATATTGCATTTTACACTTTCACCCATAAAAGACAAAATAGGGTAGATACAACTTGACATCCTGACAAGACACAACACTATGATGCTCGAGTTTGGGAGAAGTCTATCTCAACAACCTCCACTTGTTGCTTCTCCGTCACATATTGGTGCCAAGCTTGGTACTGTGTGATGGTTTCTCCAAACTACTTAATAGTGTCTTTCTGGAAGCGGACTGGAGCCTCCGTGGAATCCAGATACACTGTCTTGGGACCTATATCCAACTCGTTCTAAAGCATGAGAAACATTGTTCTGAATTTAACAAGTCCACCAATGAATGTTTGCATGTTCTGTACATTCAACTCTAAGTCTTCCCTGGTGACATTCTGTCTCAGCTGCTCCAAGTACTCTTTGAACTCTTGTCCAAATTGGTTCTTGGGTTTAATTTTGGTGAGGGAACCAAATGATGGGATCTGGTGTGTTCTCCCAAATACATCTAAAGTATTGTACAACTATACATATGAGGTTTAAATGTTTCCAATGAATGAGGTGGGCTGCTTGTTTTTCTGAATCAACTTTCGAACCTTCACTTTCTCCAGCTCTGCTTGTGGCTTCATTTTCTTCACTAAGTAAAGCGGGGCCCCTTTGTACCACATTTTCCACTCTTTCACATAGGTAATGACAACTTGTATGTTTTTGAGAGTTTTACCAAAGTCTTTTCTCTACTGTTATAAGCCATGAAAACAGACAATTGCTTTATGTAAGGTGACAAACCAGTCATAGAGCTTCCACATGGCTTCTCAAAGTATTGATACTTTAGCAAGTTTCATTGCTCTCATCTCCCCCAATGTAGAAACTACATTCTCTACTACTGCTCAGAGTTGTTCTATCCCTTGCCTGGAAACCTACAAGTTATGTGTCAGTTACTCATTCTCGATCGTCAAATACTAAACATTTGATCTTGTTGCTCTTGCATAGGCCAAGTTGGCTTCAGTAATTCTATTTGGATGCTTCCTGGTGTCCGACACTATCACCCTTTCTCAAATGAATGTAGGTGTTGTGTGATCATCCAATAAGTTCTTTTTCCGTGCTTGTACAATACTCTTTTGAAACTCATCAAATGATATATTTTACACATCCATTACCAGATCATCATCAATGAGAACAATATATCCTTGCTCACGCAAGGATGGCTTTGTTGCTGGAGGTGTTGGAGATTGAGGGATGATCTGTGGTGCTCTTAACATTAGGTCAACATCTTCATGTTGTGGCTCCTGTTCCAACTCCATGTGTGTCACTTAGATCAATTACTGAATTTGCTGAGCAAGCTCCTGATCCTGCATCTTTTCACCTTCGTCCTCAATGACTGGTTGTTCCTGTTCTTGTTCTTCAATCTGGCTATTTCCTTTGTCATCACATCTTGCCTTTGTTATTATTTTTACTTCTTCTTCTTTTATCATTCTCTCCTCCTTAGCTCTTGTCCTTCCTTCAACAACTTCTCTGCCTCCTGCATCTTCAATTATACTTCCTATAACCTCTTCTTTTCTCTCTTTCTCTACTATTCTCTCTCAATCCTTTGCTTCCTCGTTTCTTCTATTGCAAAATATGCCTTCATGAGAAGAGGATCTGCTTTCATTTTGCAACTTGTTTCTCCCTCTAGACTGTCAGTAATCTTCCTCTTTCCCTTGTCCTACACAATATTTCTGCCTTCTGCTGTTGCTGCTTCTAGAGCTCCTGCTATCTATGGAGCAGTTTGTGAAGTCCTTGGTAAAATGATTGACTCATTGATTTTGGAGGCATTGTAGCAGTACCTCCAAGGATACTCCTATGGCCAATGAAATTCCCCGCTAATACATGGAAAGTAAACTCTCATAAATTTGTCCTTCCAAATACTACAAGGATCATACAAATTAATGTCCTTAGTGCCGAATTCAAATTTCACTATTTCCTTAGCCTTGGCATTTGCAAATTTCAAGTTATTTATCTCGTGTAATCCAATCTATAAAGGAAAAGTGGGCCATGGTGCTTTCTTCTTCTTGTGCAGTGCTGCTGACAACCCTATAGAGAGATGGTATGATACTTATTGCATGATTTGTTTGTCTGTTGCAACCTTGGTAAGACCTGTAAAGGCTTCTCTCTGCCAAACACTCCAATGAAGGTGCCTAAGGCATACCAATATGTGATGTCTACTATCACCTCCATTGCTTCTCGTGACATGCAAGGTGGATATTCTTCAAAGATAAGCTTGTATAGTAAGATGATTAAGTGATTAGTTAGTCAAACCATTACTCCTCGATAACTGCATTCTGAAAGCAACTTGCAATAGATGTGTATGGCAAGTTCTTGTGGTGTCCATGTCCGGTTCATACCAAGGCATTGTTGTTGCACACAAATTGGATCCAGTTAGTATGCAAACATATAAAATCTTGCTCCTTCACCATTGGGCAGATTCCAAGCTTGTGGTACATGGGCTTTCAATTGTTGAGCCAACAGATTTGTCCAATTGAACACCCTCCCATCGTTGACCAACTGGTCTAATAAGACTGCCCACCTTCCAGGAAAGGTTTTAGTGCTCTCTTGACCATAGATTATGCAAGAAAATATAACCAAGAGGTGGTAAGCCTTTCTGAGGGACTTTATTTTTTACACATGGGTGGGTGTCTGTCGAAACTTCGATGGCTCTTTCACCAAGTGTTTGACAATGCATCTTGTGTTAACATAACTGTGGGTGGTATAGAAGAGTGAGTCGGTGCACTCTACTATCTCAGGAAAGTGATACATTTTCTGAAAGTTTTTGGCCCGGAAGGTGGCAATCTTCTACCCACTAACATTTCTTAATATCATGGCCTTCTCATCGATGTGTGAGACAATCCAGTTGATAACATCTACGCACAGGAAGGATGGATACCTACATGCAACCTTGTATAGCCTTGACTGCCAGATGCTAAGATAAACCTACCGGTCCTCTAACTCTGCCTCAAAGTCCTCTGTAAAAACATCTTTAATATGTTTCCATGTGAGTGATGAACCCTTCCCTATAAACAACTAAGTATTTGTATACACTAGAAAATCAACTGATGTTTGCTCAACAACTTCCCTAGTATTTCTCTCAGTGGTTTCCTTTGATGCAGATCTCTTATACGCCATGGTAATCGTGACTACTGGAGAGGTTCTCAATGACTGATGTACCTGTGTGACAGAATAGACAATCATGGCAAGCAAATGTCAGTCTTAAACAAAAAAAACTTACGAGGCAAGTTCAAGTAGAAAATCAGGCACTAGATGGGTATCATTGCACAATTTTCTCTGACAAGAGGGACTGGATTCCTATGGGAATTTTTCACTATGCAGTCCCAACAACCAGGATGGGAGCTTGATGGTTGAAACTATGTAATTCGTAGTTCCACCTAGGAAGAGGACTGGGAGAGTCTGTGCATTGTGCAGCCTTAGTGGCTAAGGATGGTAGCTGGCTCTTGGAAATACGCAGTGCATAGTTGGAGCCATCTTAGACTATGCATTGCGTAATTTGAGAGGCCAAGCTTGTGGCTTGAGCCTTAGGATTGTGCAGTGCTATTACCAGGAATAATGTCCACTCGGATGCTGCTATTCCCACTAAGATGGGTGGCTATCTTAGAAACAAACAATCAAAGTCTACTATTGTTTTCT
>APFE030982505.1:0-15914 GCA_000404065.3 Pinus taeda
CCTGGTACATACTTGACATCTGTCAAGGTAAGGTGAGCTCCATGCTCCCTCTGAAAAATAACCGTGCCTACACCTGAGACACTATACTTCTCATCATTACCCATCCCTATGAGTATCTGGAGATCTTTCTCCTCCAAAGTACTGAACAAACTTTTGTCACCGGTCATGTGGAAAGATGCTCCACTATCAAGAAACCAACCACTTCCCATCATGGATGAAACCATGCATGCGAAGAGTGTGAAATCCAACTCAAACTGTGAAGCAAGTGCCTCACCTTCAGATCCTTCCTCGGATCCCTTCTTAGACTTCTTCTGTGGGCAATTAGTAGCATAATGGCCCAACTCATGACAACGAAAGCATCTCACCTTTGACTTGTCAACCTTCTTCCCATCATTGGAAGAACTGGATTCAGAAAGAGAAACCTTACCCTTCCTCTTCTTCGCCTTACTTGCTAAGGCACAGTTCTCCTCATCATGCATAGATGAAGAACTGTCTCTGGTGCACCGCCTGATCTCCTCCTGCACAAGATCTGACCATAGTCTTTCCCATCCTGGCAACTTCTCCCGACCATTGACAGAGTCCTGATAGGAATGCCAACTCTTCGAAAGACCAAGGAGAGCCAAGCTCACCAAGTCCTCATCATCGACAGTAACCCCCACACTTCCCAGCTCATCTCCACACTGAGTGAACTTCGTGAGATACTTGGGAATACTGTCTCCATTCTCACACTTAATGTTTATGAGTTTTATCCTTGAGCACCATTCCACCAGCTCAAAAAAAAACTCAACCGCTTCCGATCTAAAATTCGTGAGAACGAAGTATTCCTTGTACAGAGATCGACTGTATGGGCATTCACCGGATATCTCACCTTCCAAAAGAAGGATGAATCCAGAGGCTACCTGGCCCGATTACAGACTCTACCTGAAGAAATAAAACGTAGTCCTTCCTGAATAATAGATCTGATAATCAACTTCGCTTTGATATCATGTAGAAATCTCTTCTACAAATCAACCAGCTCCGATACCATGTAGATTTGAATAATTTAACACATTCAACAGAGATTATCCTGATCATGTACTATTGTGGAAAACATACACAATACATAAGATCCTCTACGTTGATCATCAATATAGCAGCATCAATAACAATAAAACATCAAGAGCATTCACACATTAACACAGTATGTATCCCGGGGAAAGCATCTCGCTAAAAAAACCCCAACTATCTGTATATTAATGATTGAGTCATGTAACATTACACAGCATAATACTTCTCACAAGTATCTCCACCTCTGTTACACACAATACAGCTCAGATCTGAATCAATCACTGGCTCAAAATCTCTTCCGCTGCTTGCCTGCCTCTGCTGCTCAATACCTGCACAAGAACCGGTGATAATACCAAGGCAGCCACGTCTTTCCTTCTCTAAATCACGTATTTCCAAGCTACAATGTGGGCAAACTCATTGGCATACTCAATCCCCTGATTTGTGCAAGATCTGGTGCACAACTATAGTCACAACTTATAGCAATCTGATTCTCTAACACCTGTCCCTGCTGAACTGAACATGCACTGACATGCAACTGAGTTAACTGATGTATTCATTAGTTGTATTATGAGTTAATAACTTGTGAATTAATTAATAACTAATTCACCCAACTCATCTCTAGTCTATCGCCAGTTAGACTAAATACAACTAGTTTAACAAAGCTAAACTGAACACAACTCCATCAACTGCACCTCCAGTCCACTAAACTCAACTCACTTGAGTTCTAACTGAGGTCATGCATGCAAATATTCAACTAACCCATAAGAACCACGTATTTCCTTCATGCAATTGCATGTGCCACATCCGTAGCTCGAACTGAAGTGCTCCAAGAGAATAAGATTAAGTTTATAGTCCAAATATTATTGTGAGATAATAATATTTGACTTTTCTATTTTTAGTCTGGCAGTCTAAAAATAGAAGTCCATCTATTTTTACCAACATGACCAATCATCCACAAATAGCATCCTGCAACTCATAGACCATGATCCATATGTCTAAAAATAGACTGCGCCAAAAATAGCCTGCGGGCCCACTTAGTGAAGGCGACTCCTTTCCACTAAGCTCCATCATCTTGTTGCATTCTCAACAAGCATTTCTTGTTGCACACTTTTCAACATTTTGATCCCGGGGGGGGACGTTTCTTGCAACACTGGCTGAAATCAATGCACACTATTAATTCAATCAATTTAAAATTAATGTACTATCATACATCTAGTTACATCAAATTAGAAATTAGCATCTACACTAAAATTAATGCTTCTAATGCAAGCAATCAAATAGGATTAGAAGAATACATCTACACTAAAATCAATGCATCTAATGAAAACTATCAAATAGGATTAGAAAACATCTAAATTGAAAATCAATGCATCTAATGTAAGCAATCAAATAGGATTCGAAATCAACATCTACACTAAACTAAATGCTTTCAGTGCAAGCAATCAAATATAATTAGAAATCAACATCTACGCTAAAATCAATGCATCTAGTGCAAACAATAAAATAGAATTATAAATCAATGTCTACATTGAAATCAATGCATTATTAGTGCAAGCAATCAAACAGAATTAGAAAACATCTACATTGAAACCAATGCATTTAGTGCAAGCAATCAAATAGGATTAGAAATCAACATTTACATTGAAATCAATGCATCTAGTGTAAGCAATCAAATATCATTAGAAATCAACATCTACACTGAAATCAATGCGTCTAGTATAAGAAATATTCTTCGCACTCTCCCCCCTCCATCTATATCTATATCTCCCTCCAACTCTCCTTTGTCTATCTATCTCACCCCCAAACATATACACTCTCTCTCCATCTCTCCCTTGTCACTCCTCTCTCTCTCCACTTTCCTCTATGTCTTTTTTCTTCCCTCCCTTTCTCCCCTTCCAACTCCATCTCTTTGTCCCTCCCTCTATCCTCCTCTCTCTCAAGTCCTCTCTCTCGTCCTTCCTCTCTCTCCCTCTCTCTTACCTCCCTCCCCCCCCATCACTCTCTCTTTCCAACCCTGTCACTATCTCTCTTTTTCTCTCCTTCTCTCTCTCTCTCCCCCTCTATCTTTGTGTCTCCCTCTCTCTCTCCTTCTCTCTCTCTCCCCTTCTATCTTTGTGTCTCCCCTGCTCTATCTTACCCTTCTCTCCCTCTCTCACTCCTCTCTTTCTCTCTCTCTTCATTCCCCCTCTCCCATCTCCTTCTATTTATCTCCTATAGTGCAAGCAATCAAATAGGATTAGAAATCACTATCTACACTGAAATCAATGCATTTAGTGCAAGAAATTTTCTTCCCTCTCTCCTCCCTTCATCTATATCTATATCTCCCACCATCTCGCCTTCTTTGTCTCATTATCTCACCCCCCCACACACGCACACACACACGCGCACACACACACTCCATATCTATATATCTCTCCCTCTCTCTATCTCTCTCTTCACCTTCCATCTATATCTCTATCTCCCTCTATCTCACTTTTGTCTCTTTATATCACTCCCAAAACATGCAAACACTTTCTCCATATCTATCTATCTCTTCCTCCCTCTCCTTCTCCCTCTCTTTTCTCATTCTCTCCCTCTCTCCCCCCTTCTATCTCTCTTCCCTCCTACTCTCCTCTCTCTCTCTCTCTCCATCTCCCTTATCACTCTCTTTCTCTCTCTCTATCTTTCTCTATTTGTGTCTTTCTTCTTACCTTCCTCTCTTTCTCCTTCCCTCTCTCCTCCTTTCTCTCACGTACTCATTCTCTTCGTCTCTCTCTCCCTCCCCCCTTTCTCTCTCTTCAACTTTGTTACTATCTCCCTCCCTCGCTCCTTCTCTCCCCCCTTCTCTCCATCTCTCCTTTGTATATCTATCTTACCCCAAAACATACACACTCTCTCTCCATCTCTCCCTTCTCACTCCCTTGCTCTCTCTCCACTTTTCTCTCTCTATGTGTTTCTTCTTCCCTCCCTCTGTCCCCTTCCAACACCATCTCTCTATCCCTCACTGTCCCTCCCTCTCTCCTCCTCGCTCTCAAGTCCTCTCTCTCATCCTTCCTCTCCTAGCTGCCTCTCTCTCCCTTTCTGTCACTCCCTCTATCTCTCCACCTCTATCACTCTGTGTCTTTGTTCTTCTCTCCTACATATATCTAGAGTTAATCTATATCATGATATATTAATATATATTGTAATATAACAAATTTAATAATATATTAAATTTAATATTGTATTAATCTGAAGTTATTAAATTTAATAATATTAATATTATAATATATTAATATTAATATTAGATTTACTGATGTTTTTTACATGGCTTGATAACAAAATTTATAATAAAACAATATCAAATTAATATTTTCAAATATTACAACTTTGACATGGAAATATTTGTCTTTTTAGATTTTTAATATATCCATAGGATATGATTTTCCTTTTAAAGATTCATTTTACAAATATTTAATTAAAGGAAATATTAAAAGATTTTGGATTCTTTGTGTTGAATTGACCTTTTTACTTTGATTTAAGAAATGTTATTGGCTTTAGTAAAGAGTAAAGATGTTTAAAATTTTACCTAATTTGGAATTTTAACGTGGTAACATTTTTTTGTTGAAAGTAAATTTATAATCCATTCAAATTCAACTTATGTGATAAAATGCATGAGATAATTATTACAGAATTAAAAAATATCTTAAAGAAAAAATAAAATTAATGTTTAATGGATAAAACATGAAACCAACCTGGACTATCTGAAAAACAAATCGTCGAAGAAATTATTCATATAACATGTTTTGCAAACATGAATAATCTATTTATCATAAATTATCCTTAGACTTTCAAAGGCTACTAATACCCTAAACCCAATTTCATGAATATTGATTGGTACTGTTCGAAGCTACCTATTTTTGGCGTAAGTTTTTTTTTAATATATAATTAATATAAACCCAATTTCATGAATATCTATTGGTACTATTCAGAGCTACCGATTTCTTAGTTTTTTTAATATATAATTAATATATACCATCCCATTTTGATAATTGAAATAAAATTATAAAAACTCTATATCAAAATCTAACACATCAAAATATAATGATCCATTTGCAGCCTTAAAAGCGGATATTGCAACATATTCGCAGCTAGGTGAAGTCCTTATAGTGAGTGATTTCAACGCTAGGATTGCAAGTGAGCAAGTTAGCATTCTTTGTTGTAAAGACGATTGTGACCCTATTTGGCTTACAAAAGAAAGTAATCATCGGTGGTAAATAATTTCAGAGGACAAGGGCTGCAATTTCTTTGGTGAACAATTGCTTACTCTATGTGGGGCCTTTGATTTAGTCATTTTTAATGGCTTGACTAGATGGGCAAAGTCCAGTAATTTCACTTGCAATACTTACAATGGAGTAATTGTGGTAGATTATGTAATTTGCTTGCATGGTTTATGTGAGAAAATGGAAGAAGTTTTGATTGGAGATCAGCCGTGGGATTTGAAATCAGATCACAAGCCAATTTATTTATGTTTCTCTTGGATTGGAAAGAAACAATTAAAGTAAAAAATTCAGCATGTCCAACAAAATCTCCCATAGGGCAGATTTCTTTTGACCCCAAAAAATTGTAATACCTTCAAAATGACGCTAGAGAGGCTCTTTGAGAAGGAGAAAATTACAATTCACAGTTTTCATAGTTATGAATTAACACATTTAATTCAATGTGCACTTGCAAAGTGCAAAAGAACAAAAATTAAGAAGTCTGAAACAAATTGCTTTCCGGTTAATGCTTGGTTTGACGAGGAATGCAAAAAGGCAAGGAGAATGTGGAAAGAGTCAAACAAGGATAACATAAAGCTCAAAGCTTACAAGCAGTTATTAAGCAAGAAAAATGTCGATTTCATGGTTTGAAGGAGGGAAGAACTAATCTTCCTTGGGAAAAATAATCCCAAATTATTTTGGAAGGCGCTGCAACCGAAAAAGATACAAATTGGTAATAATATTACAACTTCTAAATGGTTTGAATATGCAAGACAACTCTATGAGCAGGTTCCCAAGGTTAACCCTCCCCCCTTGGTCAACACTGATACCGAACTCTTCATGGTACAAGAGGTAGAGATGGGTATCAAGAAGTTGGGTGTTGGAAAAGCAAAAGACTTGGCTGAACTCCAAGCAGAATATCTAAAGTGGGGCTCAAAGATTCTTGCACCTGACATTACAAAAATCTTCAACAACATCATACAACAAGGGCTCCCCACAGATTGGACAAGTAGTCTAGCAATACCTCTTTTCAAGAGCGATGATGTCAATAATCCCTCCAATTATAGGACCATCATGATAAACCCTTTTTTTGCAAAGCTATTTGGAAGCATGCTAGAAAATAAAATTAGTAAGTGGGTAGAAGAAAGAGATAAGCGTGCTAAAGGGCATGTAATATTCCTAATTAGCCATGACTAATTGGAATATTCAATTTTGTCCAATTTTTGCCTTCTATAGTTATTTGTAAATAAAAAAGTGAGGACGAGGGACATAACTCACTTTAAGAATAAAAGGTCATTTCCTAGTAGCACAACGTTGTGACTTAAAGGGGGAGCTAAGGGGGCCAAAGAGGGACGCAGAAATGGGGCCCACGCAGACACATGGAGGGACTGCGCAGGAGGAAAGAAACACGTGGCAAGAAGGGAATCACACAGGAGAAGGTGAGTCTAGGGATTGTGAGAGGCAGAGGCTATAAAATAGAGAGGAGCCCCCTCATTTTGGAGCATTCAGTTATGTGCATTTTGAGCTAGTCGTTTCGACTTCTGGGCACACTGGCTATTTAGTTAGTCTGCAACACTGTTTAGTGCATTGAGTGTCTCCCTTCGAAGATCTCACCCTAAGCCCCGGGGGACTTCGAGTGCCTGCTCGGGCAAGGTATTTCTATTGGCATTTCAACAACAGTTTCATCATCATTTCAGCAGCATTTTGGAGGACTGCGCAACATTGGGAGAGGGACGCAGTTCTTTTTGGCAGTAGTGTTGTATTGGGGTTTTTGCAAGAGGATTTATGCTGAGTGGTTGAGCAGGGGACCAGCCCTTGCATCTTGGAGGATTTTGGCAGAGTTTCAAGTAGAGTTCTGGAGGGGTTTCTTCAGTGGTAGCCCAGAGCATTGGGGGACTGCGTAGATCCCCAAGGGGGCGATTTTCGGAGGTCGGCTATTCCAGGAAAGATTTCTGGGTTTTTCTGGGTTTTTGGAGTAGAGCCCGATTCCAAAGTTTCAACATTTTCCAAGGAGGGGAGCAGCCCCAAATCATTATTGGTTTTCTAGCAGTATCAGCAGCACGACAGTTCTCCAACAACACCCACACAGAGAGGCCATTCCTTGTTATTCTGAGAGTATTTCTTCACTTGCTTTGTGCAAGTCGAGGTGCCACCTGTCTGATCACCTCTTGTACTCATTTTATTGCTTAGCGTTTCTCGCTGCATTTCTTGAGTATCTGTTTATATTTCCTGTTTACATTATTATATGCTGTACCACTGTTATTTTGTCATTTCTGGATTATTATATCATTTGCACATATTTGGTTGGAGTTTTTGCTGGGGTTTGAGGAATATTCTGGGTTAGGGATATTACAAGGCAAGCAGGTTTTAGACCTAAACATTCCATAGTTGATCATTGTATAACTTTAAGGCACATCATTGAAAAAGTTTGGGAGAAAAAAGAAGTCTTTTGCTGCTTTGTTTATTTTAGAAAAGTGTTTGACTCAGTTCCTAGGGATAAGCTTTGGCACAAAATGGAGGAACTTGGGGTTCCTAAACATTTGAGAGCAGTTGTGCATACGCTGTACGAAGAGGTGAAAGTCAAAATTAGAACTGCAGCAAGCATTTCTGAAAGTTTTAGAAGCGATATCGGGGTCAAGCAAGGTTGCCCATTGTCTCCTACCCTTTTTCGTTTATTTATCGACAAGCTTGAGGAGTAGTTAAATTCGCAAGGGGGTGATGATATCTATTTGGGCAAGTTTGTTATAAGGCTTCTTTTATATGCAGATGACCTTATTTTGATTGCTAAATCGACTCTTGGTTTGCAAGAGCACTTACTATCCCTTGAGCATTTTTGTAGAAGTGTGGGGATGCAAGTCAATATCAGCAAAATGAAAGTAGTGGTCTTCTCTAAGAAAAGAAAACAAAACCAACATAAGTTATAGTTTGAAGGCAACATTCTGGAAGAAGTTGCGGATTACAAATACCTCGGAATTGACTTCAACAAAAATATAAGCTGGAATGGTTGTAGAAAGAAAAGAAGTTTGGGGGGTTGGAAAGCATTTTATGCTTTTCAAAATAGATGTAGAGAGGCAGATTTATGGGATTGGAAAACCACTCAAACTCTTTTTGGGCTTCTAGTGATTCCGGTGATTCTCTATGGTTATGAACTGTGGGTTAGCAGTGCATCCGACATGTAGTGGAGACAAATTGAGAAAATTCAGCATTTGATTACAAACAAATTTAAGATTAAAAGTGCAGTTCCTTATGATATCTTGTTAAGTGAAATAGGGACTGCTCCTATTGAAGCAATTGCTATGGTGCGAGTCATAAGGTATTTGAAAAAAATTGAGCAAATGGAAGAGGGTAGATGGCCTAAGGCTGTCTTTACTGATAGGTTGTGCAAGAGAAAAAAAAACTTGGATGTAACAAAATAACAAATGGTTTAGTAAATGGGGTATTTGCTTGAATGCGTGTCCCATAAACAACAAAGAGATAAAAGCTTTTTTTATGGAAAAGTTCCACAAACGTAGTTGGGATAAGGAGCTAGGAAGAAAGAAAACTTAATATATTGAAGTGTTTAATCCCACTCATAGTCATCAACCAAAAGCATACATAGAGGCTAATATATCTTGGAGAGCCAAAATTCTTATTGCTCAGTTAAGGACTAAGTCTCATCAACTCCGTTGTGAAATAGGGCATTGGAAAAGGCCAAAATAAGTGTGGGAGGAAAGAGTCTGCATTTTTTGTTCTTCCGAAAAAGTGGAAACAGAAAAACATTTCATTTTAGAATGTGAGGTCTTCAAAGACAATAGGGAAACTTATGCAGATATGCTGGCAGCTAGCTCTTGGGATAATCTATTTAGTGAGGGGTTTGTCGAGATGCTGGGAGCATTTATTTTGAAGCTTCACAGAAAAAGGGTTGAATACATCAAGCAAATGAAGAAGCAATCTGTCCCGTAGGCTATCTTTAGCCTCGTGGACGTTAAAATAATTTCTTTCTTTCTTTCTTTCTATCACCGTAATTAGTTGAGTTCCCATGTTAAAAGTAGAGGAAATAAGAATATTAAAAAAATTTCAGAAAACCAAGAAAGTCACCTCATAATGAAAGGGTGCATATGTCTATCCACCATATTTAATAAAAGCTTTGAAATAAAGCCTTAAGCATTATATGTTGAATAACTATCAAATACATGATACCCTAAACACAAGCACTGTGCCACAGTTTTTAACAATCAAATGAATGCCAAGATACCTATGGAATGTGGTCGATGATACTTATGATTTTTTGATAGTTTTGTGTTGTTGACTTCAATAAAAACAAAAAGAAAAAATAACTGGTGGTTTAATTGAGGAGAGATTCAACTAAAAAAGATGCCTAGGACAAATTCGTTGGCTCATACTAAGAAACAAAGAAGATTTGCTACTGTCAAAGACGAAAGAGACGAAAAACCAAGCCAAGCCGGTGCCTCAAAGCCTAAACAAATCCAACCGAATGCAAATCTATCGAGTGTGAAGAATAATGATCGAATTTTGTTCTGTTAATGGATTTTTATTTTTTATTTATATGATTATTTAAATTCCTTTTTAAGCTGATATTATTTAAATATTTTTTATTTATAATTTTTTTAGATTTTTATTTTGGCGCATAAGTTCAATTTTGATGATGGGCAGACACCCTTACACATCATATTGAGCTGTAGAATGCGCTTCTCGATGCAATCAAATTAGAAAATTAGTTTCTATTATAAAAAAATTCAACAAGGGATCAGAGCGAGGTTGTTAAAGAGTAGCCCTATGACAAGAGACAAGCAAGGTCAAAAGAACAACCATTGAAACCAACAGTGAGAAAACAAGCCCTAGAGGAATAACTTGATTAATAGTGAGCAAGCAAGAGGAAATCTAACATACCAACAAGTTCAGTGGTGGTCTTTGTCAAAGTTGTGGATAAGCAACAGAGAATGAAGAAAACAAGCTTCAAGAACATGTGGAGAAAGATATTCCAGAACCAGAGGGAATGGGGGCCAAAACAAAGACATTTCTTTTTTGATCCCTCATAAAGACTACTAAGGAAATTGCAAATAATACAACGTTTTGTGTTCTAGTTTGAGGTCTGAATAAGGTGAGGAGTTTTGTTTGATATAGGAAGATGCATAAAGAAATTTCAGTCTTGATTATGGTCAGAGGTTGTGTTATCATGTAACTAGTCAAGATTCTGAGGACGCCATAAGGAGCGAAGGTCACAAGTCTAGAATACACATATATTGTAGAATGTTGTTTCGGTTGTAAGTTATCCTGGTCATGATACACATACATTGTAACAAAAACAAAATATATATATAGTGCAAATTTGAATGCAACACAACTGACATATGTTCTAGTTTGAAATATCTTGTAGCATTATGATTCATGGGCTTGAGTATGAAGAGGAACTCGTGAACAAAAATAAACACTGTAATCTTTTGAGTATGACCATTGATAACTTTTTATGGTTCCAATCATGTTTCAATGTCTTGGCTTTGGTCATGGTTATAATTGCGCAGAGTTTGGTAGCAAAGACAGAGTTTGAATATGGGCAACACTTGAGTCTTTGTTCAAATTCCAAGGCGATTTCATGTTCTCTGAAGAGAGTTACATTGCAAAATATGAAACTAGGATGAACATCTGCAAAGTGATGAAGATCATTTTGAGAACATGTGTGATAGGGAGGATGAGCCTATGGAAGGTGAAGTTGGGGCTGACTCCACCTTTTTCGAGGATACTATTTTGATAATACACTCTTTGAAGAGCTTTGAAAAGGTGATCCCATTAATCCCTTGAATGTTGACATTGGAAATTGCTTGCATGTTGAAGAGGGGAAATGGGAAATCAGGGGTCCATTTTCTAGTGACCCTATTTATGACACTGACAAGGAAGATGAGGTCGAGGTTAGTCCTCCCTTTCTTCAGGGCGTTGCTTATAATGATGTATCTATTTGTTTTGAAAAGGGGGGGATCATCATTTTCCCCTACATGAAGGAGGGTTGTTAGAAGCAATTGATTGTCATTTTAATAAAGGCTCCATTTATGATATTGATGATGACACCAACAGGGGCCTTGCTTCTCCTCGCCTTATTCGTGATCCTGGGAGTATGTTTGAGCCGTCCATGAGTCATTACCTCTTCCCTTTTCACTCAGCCATTGATGATAATGAGCCTTCTTCTCCTTTTGAGGATGGTCTTGAGGGAGAGCCATTCATTAGATGCATCACTTCTTCCTAGTCATGCTTTGAAGATAATGAGCACACAGTGGTTGCCCCTTTTCAACATAATCATCATATCAAGCAAACCGCTTTTTGTGTCTCTCCATCTCACTAGTCCATTTTTCCTTCCCATCACAACCTTGGTGTAATCGTGAAGCATAACATTGTCAGGAACAATCATGATATGGAGTTCTTGAGCTTGATCATTCAATCCTCCATTCTCTATTTGTAAGAAAGGCTCCATATTTCCAAATTGGTGCCCTTCTGCTCTTCTGGGACTCCTTTTTGCAATGTATCGATATCATATTTTCCCGCTTCCCACCCACATCATCTTCCATATAATTGTTTCTATGTTGGCTTTTGGATGTATTGCATGAATAATCATAGAGGCAAATGTTCTTATATTGATCTACTGATATGTTGGTTGCTTTGGCTCTATGAATAGACTTAGCACTTGCATAATGTAATTATGCATGTTAGAGTAGGATGCATTGCATATTGATTTTGCATTAAAATTTAACGTCATATTTTGTTATCATGCTAGATTAAGTGCATTTAGATTAAATTTGCATTTTAGAGTAGATTTTGTTTCCTGTTGATTTTATGGACTAACAAAAGCATGGGCGATCATAGGACACCATAAAAGCATGTTGCCCCATTAGCTTCATGTTTGATGCTATGTCACAAGGTTCGTTGAACTTTAACCTTGAGGTTCAAATTTTGGTGAACCTTAAAAAAATTTTGAGGTTCGGCGAACCTCATCGAACTCATAGACATTGACCAAGTCCATAGATCGAAACTCATAACTTCATGTCACAACTCAAGCTTGTAATTTATCCTTGCAGTATCCAAGTCCGTGATAACATTTTTTATGTTTATTGATGTTGATTTCTTACTATTTTATCCTATAATTCATTTTAAATTAATATATGTATATATATAGACGAACCTAATGGCAAACCTCATCCGAACCTCATCAAAAAATTCGAACTTAAACCGAACCTAATCACTGTCGAACCCGAGCCATGTGACATTGCTTTGATGTGTAGGTAACAGGTTTGCAGTCCCCAAAGATTGTTGGTGTTCTCATGATCTCCCGTTTCAGTACATGGTTTATGCACTCTACTGAGAGCTCATTTCCGAGTTGGAGCCAGATGTTACCCACCACTAGTGGATGACCCCTATAGCGGAAGTTTTTTCCTAGATTTGTCTTTAGCTGGTAGTCAGCAACCCCTTGTGGCCACCAAATAGCTCGATGTGTCCCCATTCTCCGCCACCTATGCTAGCCATCGTGTGTCGTCACCCATTTGTTATGATCATAAATTTGAAGGTGGCCCTTCCAACCCCAAAGGTACAACTTTTCATTATGTAATTGGGTGTTTATGCTTTATTTTCTTGGGCACATTTGGACATGGATTAGTGGGGGGATTTGGTGGAAAGAGTGGGCTTGGCTTGTACTCTTGTTCCCTTGTCTTAGCCTAGGGGTTATTCTTGTATCCTAGTCCCATGGGATCTCCTTTATGGGTTGCTAGCTTTAGGGGTGGTATTACATGGGAAACCCTAATTTTGGTTGTTTTGTCCTGCCTCTCGACCCCATATATTTCACCCCCCTCTGCTCATTACAACCCATTCTCACATTTTTCCCATCTGGGTCCAGATTTGTCCATTGGGTCCACAAGGTGTTATCCTTCCCCTCCCCTTATCCACACTTTGGGTCGGGCATGGAACGATGCCCCGAAGGTTGATGCAGCTAAAAAGAAAGTTAAAACCATAATTTGGCCACTTACAACAGGAAACGTACCACAAAATGCAAAAGATGGCCAAACATGAGCTCAACCCCTATCACTATGGCCATCACCCTGGTTCCTAAGACCCCTATGATGGCTCCCTGCATCATTTAGGAACCCATGATTGTGGCAACCCCTGGTGGGCGATGAACTTTCCAGCCCTAAGGGGGTGATCACTGCTTGTTCATACACATCATGTTGTTGGAATAAGGAATTACTAAGGGGGGGGTGAATCAATAATAGTGAGATTCTTAAAACTTTTTGCTGAATATGCTTTTAGTTCTTTCCTCTATTGTCTGTTTCTTATGAAAGCATTCATTCATAAAGAAAGTGAGCAACAAGATTAAGCATTCATATGTTCATACAATCTATCACATAAGCAACACACACATATTGACACCGATGTTTTCTCGTGGAAACCTAAGGGGAAAAACCACCAATTTGTTGTTGTTTATGATGTAAATTAAGCACCTACTTAATTACATCAGTTTGTTTGTGAGCACCCACTAATAGGAGGCACTAACCCCTTTAGGTTAGCAAGAACCTACTTGCCAAGAGGCACCAACCCCTATTCAATGCAGGTTACTACCCGCTCTTGCCACTGTTCTACTTTTCATACAATTTTCAAACTTAAAACAAAGGCATATACTATTATGGAAAAATACCAATCTGGTTGGTTGTAGAAATAACT
This sequence comes from Pinus taeda, assembly GCA_000404065.3. Taxonomy (NCBI): domain Eukaryota; kingdom Viridiplantae; phylum Streptophyta; class Pinopsida; order Pinales; family Pinaceae; genus Pinus; species Pinus taeda. Next base: position 13,962 of record APFE030982505.1, read on the forward strand.
TCTGCTCTTAGTCCTTTGATGTTCCACACACTCCCTTGGTCTCATACAACAACACTCTATCCTTTGCTCAAAAACCGCATATCCTCAACTTTCTGCCTTCTCTCTCATAGGCTCTCTGCTACACTCCTTTCAGTCATGCTCTTGCGCTTGTTTCACAACACTCTCTCTACTCTCGCTGCTTAGCTCTTCGACAATACACTCTTCCCCACTTTGCTCGATGGCAATTGATAATTTTGATCCTCTGCTGCACACTGCACAATGCTGTCTTTGTTTCCTATTTGCATACTGCCCGATTGTACCTCTGTATGGCTCCTCCTGCTGTTGTTGCATCTGATGGTGGAATTTTGTCATGGCATTAAACATAAGGATGGGCTTTTGAGATCTTTATTGACTCTTGTGTAATCCTCCATACTGAGAATTTAATCTCAGTCTGCCTAAACACTCTACTGTGACTTCCCATGCTTATTTATTGCTTTGCAGAGCTTGAAAGTACTCAGGAATGGCCACTTTGTTCCTTATTTAAATCTACAAGACATGAATGGGAAGTAGGAGCTAGCTTTCTTCATCTCATCAATTCTTCTTTGTGGACCATTTTCCTCGTTGCCTTGTCTCAACTTTTTCTGCAGATCCCACTGACTCCATAAACCATCTCCGCTTATTTGCATTTAATCTCTAGTTGCCGACCCTTTCACTTTTTTAATTCTTTGTACTGTTACATCAAGCCACAACATATCGTAACTCATATAAAAAGGCGTGTTACACAATTACATATTTTCGATACCTTTATCCCCTTGTCGCTTAGCCCTTAGCCCTTTAGTCTCCACACGACCATGTGCTAGTTAATATTGAAGCCCCTTCATATTGTAACTTATATTGAATAGTTCTTACGAAATTGCAAAGTCCCAATTGCGTTCAGCTCCCTTTGCTTATCCTTTTATTGCATTTTTGTCGTAGGACCGGGTGCCATGACTGGGGGCATAACACTTAGGTGCTAAGCCTCGTCTACACCCTTGGTTTTCTAAACTCCTCGACCAAGTGCTAATCTTACATCGAAGCCCCTTTCATCATAACATGTTTCAAATTCCATTTGCATAGGAGTTACGAGGTCCTCAACCTCCGATATGTTGACCTTCGAGATGACGTCATGCTTTTGTCATCTCTCCACATGGCGCCTCCTGAGTGGTGACACGTGTCACCCTAATTTCCCGATTAGGCGACCGAAAATGCCAAAACAAGCTGCCACGTGTCCACCGTACTGCTGTAGTATCCTGTTTTCTAATTACAGCAACCAGAGAGATAACCATGAAATTTAAAGACAGTAATGCATAAAATTGAAACCTGCACCTACCTGAGCTGCTTGCTGACTTCCGATTCCGCTGCGGAACTGGTACTCCTTTGATTCAATTTCGAGATGGCCAATACCACCCGACCAGACAGAGCAACCTGGTTGCCCGATCCAGAGAAGCTCTCCACAGAGGCTCTCTGTCCCTCCGTGCCCAGAACTCAGATCACTCAAAGCTCTTCTACTGTAAAATCTCTTCTCCGGGTTTCCTCCTAATGAGTCTTTCCTTCTCTCCTTTTTCCCCCCTGCTCCCGGGTCAGGCTTCTTCTATATATCCCCCTCGCCTGGCGGTGGCCGCCCTCCCACTTGCAGCCACCGCCTCTCAGCATTGAAGCCTCTCTGCGATATTTCTTGCAATCAATTTCCAGTAGATAGGGTGGTCTTTATGAGTTCAGATATTATATGTGATATATATATAGTTGATCGATACATGGTATGACATTATTGATATTTCTTATAACCTTTATTTAATATATTTTATAAATATTAAATAATCACTTTATCAAATATATGTTATACATTCCTTTAATACCTGGTATAACTTTACTGCTATTTCTTATAATCTTTATTTAATATATTTTTATAAATATTAAATGATCACTTTATCAAAT
>APFE030982506.1:8644-36978 GCA_000404065.3 Pinus taeda
CTGAGTCACAAGAAATCAAGGAAGAAGGAAACAACTCTCAAAGCAAGCAAGGAGAAAGCCCGCTCCAACAAATCAACAGTTATGAGGATTTGAATACCGCAGAAAATAAATCTTCATTTAACAGCAAAGCAGATCTCCTAAACCAAACTTCTCCGACTATAGATCGCGAAGCTAAGACACCAATATAACTCTTAATGTGAAATTTGATGAACTTTAATTTATTATATATATAGTTTAAAAAATAAAAATAAAAATATAGTAAATTAAAATTTAATAAAAAAATTAAATAAATATGTGTTTCTCAAGGTAAATGTTTTTCACAAAAAATTTAATAACTTTTTTTTGTAAGCTAAGGAATTTCTATTATCTACAGTAAACTGAAAAATACATACTAAGGAACCTCAATCCACCCATATGGGAAACTGGATCTGTTGGTTCCTCTTCATCAAGCATCCGTTACTATTTTTCTTTTTACATACTGTCAGAAAAAACTTACACGACATTAAACCTTTGTAATCAGAACGTTTTCAGAGACTGTTCTTTCTAAGATCTATTAAAAGACCTATCTTCACTACAGGTTGTTGAGACATGCAATCAAATTCCCAAAAACAGAGCAGTAGCATCAAAAATAAAAAAAGGAGAGTTAACTAGTCTCTCAAATCTCCGCGCTTCCCCTTTCGATTTCATTGTTGTCTTTGGTTTTTACCAGTTCCTTCAGCATCTCCTGCATCTCCTTAATCTGTTCATTCTGTTGACACATTATACATTCAACATTAGCCATCTCCTTTCTTGCTGCCATCGATTCTTGAGCCATCTCCACCATTTCTACAGCGACTTGTTCCATTGCCTTGGCCAAAAGGTGCTTCAGGACCCAGTAAGTGTGAAGAGCTTGACGGTATAGGGTTAGTCTACCTCTGGTATTGCCTGGATCAGGCACCTGGGATTTCCACTCTTCCATCTCAGGGTCCGACGGTTCTTCCAGGACTCTGTTTTCCATGACTTCAATGATTTTTCGAATGCCTTCATTCGTTTCTTGATTGTAAGCCTGCTCTGCCTCATGTACTGTCCTCGGATAGATTTCCTTCCCCTATTTCACCTTCCCTGAGGCTGGTTTCCCTCCTCTTCGTTGTTTGCTTGCCAGTGTCGACCTTTACCTCTTTGTTCACGAGCTTTCCTTCTTCCGTCAATTCTGCCTCGTTTAACATTTTTGCTGCTCTGTCCTTTTTCAAAAGTCTTACTCCGGGAGCCGTCGTCCTGGTTAATCTCCATGTCTTCTAAGCTTTCGACCTCAATTTTTATTCTGCTCCGCTCAAAATATCTGTCTCCGAAATCCTCCCGCTCTGCCTGGACTTCTTTATCCCAGCTCGCTGCCTTCTTGACTCGCTTAAGACATTGGTTTTGATTCCTCTGCCAGGTCTCTCCTTTCCTCACCACCTTCTTCAACTTCTTGCTGTCTTTCATCCTTCTCTTGTTCCACCTTATAGATTTATTGCCACCTTTCTGTTTATGATGAATTTGTCCTCCACTTCCTTTCTCTCTTGTAACTTGAATGATGCTCTCTTCGGTGTTTTCCGAGATTTGTTTTGGATTGCGTACCTGCTGCTCTGAATTATCATTAATTACTATGGTCAGAGAGGTATGGCCGTCGTCCTTCTGACCTATCTTTGCTTCCGAATACACTTGCCTTATCTTCCCGCTCAGGAGCTTCACGGTTTTTTTATTACAATTATGTTGTTTCATGGGTATCATTATCTATGAGTTGTTTTAAACTATCCCATATTGTCATCACCATTTGATTTGTCCAATTGTCATCCACTTTCCCCATTAATTCCTTACTTCCCCAATTGGCCAAGAAATCTGCAGGCTTATTTCCTTCTCGCTTGACATGAGAGGTGATCTTGTATTCAATACCTTTCAATGTTTCTTCAATTTCTTGGACTATGCTTGCTGTTCTCCAACTTTTGACGACCTGCTCCCACTGTTTCCCTTGTATTAATTTTTTTATGGTGTTTATAACCAGGGATAAGTCACCTTCAATCTCTAACTTTCTATATCCATTTCCTTTTGCAATTTTGAGGCCCTGATAAGCCACCATGAATTCTGCTTCGTTATTACTCATAGTTCCTCCATGTTCAGCATAAATCCATTATGTATCTCCTTGACTGTTTCTAAAGATTCCTCCATATCCCGTTGGAGCTGGATTCCCCTTTGCCGCTCTGTCAAAGTTAAGCTTGATAAACCCTTCCTGTGGCCTTCAGAAGACTGCAAGACTTTGGGCAGCGATAGGTTGTTGTTGCTTTGTCTTTTGTTGAAAGACCATCCCTTGTTCCAAGTTCAACTTTCTTAGGATTTCTGCTTCTTCCTCAGAGGTCTTCCAATCTTCCTCTGTCCATACTTCTGCAAGGATTGATTCCCTGATTTGTCTCAGGGTCCTTTGCCAAACTTCTTCCGGATTTGATATTTTCCCTTGGAAAATTCTTCCATTTCTTTCTTTCCAAATATTCCACACATTGAATCTTGCCACCATGTTCCAGGCTCTTCTCACCACCAAGATTTTAAACTTTCCTTCTCCCCAATTACATAAAGTTTGTATGATATCTTGTGGATTTCGTTCAATTGTTGAAAAGAGATCTTTAGTCTTATCCCATTGGAATTGGGCTATTCTGCAGCGGTTTAGTAAGTGTTCCTAGTCTTCTCCGTCTTGGTTGCAGAGACAACATCTTGATGGGCATGAGAATCCTCTTTTTTGGATTTGATCCCAGGTTAGAATACGATTCCTCCATACCAACCAGACGAACATCTTTATCTTCGGCCACCATTTATTTTTCCAAAGTTTCCTCCATTTCTGCTCCTCTTCCCTCTACTCTTGCTGGACTGTTATATTATATGCTTCCCTAATAGTGTAAGTTCCTTTAGTTTCTTTTCCCCATCGTAGAATATCATTGCCTCCTCTGTTTTTTATTTTCCTGGACTCTAATTCCTTACTAAACAAGATTTTTTGTTCCTCTGTTGCATTCCTATTCCAGTCTTCTATTGTTTTCCATTCTCTCCATTCTTCATTTTTTCTTCTTTCTATCCAATAATCTTTGATCAAGATGAGTTCTCTGTCAATCCCTATTCTGTAGATATCCTGCATTCCTTGTAGATTCACCATTTTTTCCCTTTGCTGCCTCGCTTCCTCCCAAAATCTCGCATTCTGGCCTCCTCTGATTTCCCAAAATATATTTCCATCTACTAATTCTCTGCTTTGATTAGTCAGATTCCATATGTCTCATCCTCTTGGTATTTCTTGTTTCCTTAATATTTCTTCAGGAGTTGATGGCATATTACATTTTGTTGTCCATATTTCTTTCCACAGGTCCTTTCCTCCTTGCATCCATCTCCATCTTAGTTTGGCTGCTAGAACTTGATTTAGAACAGATGGGTCCCTTAGACCTAGACCGCCTTTTTCTTTTGGTTTAGTTAGGCTATCCCATGAGCAGAGTGCCCATTTCTTTTGTTGCTTAGGCCCTCCCCATAGGAATTTTCTGTATATCTCTATCAACTTGATGCATATCCCTTTTGGTGCTGCCATTACTGAGAATGGATATATCGGGATCGCCTGAATGGTTGATTTGAGCAATACAACTCTTGCAGCAAGATTCGGAGTACGGAAAGACCAATTTTCAAGTCTTTTCATGATCTTGTCCAAAATGGATCTCCAGTTTCCTATTTTTAGGGATGATGAGTCTAGCATAGTTCCTAAATACTTTGTTGGAAGCTCCCCTTTTCTATAACCCAGGGTCTTGGTTAAGTGATTTTTGATGGGTTCCACTGTATTAAAAAAGAACGTTATTGATTTTTCATTATTTACCTCCATACCTGAACCTTTCATAAACACCTCTAGAATTCTCTTTATCCTTCTTACCTCATTCAGGGATACTTTACAGTATATCATGGTGTCATCCACGAACTGTTGGTGAGTAATTGTAGTATGATTGCCCCATAACCTCAGACCCTGGATTTTCCTTTCTCTTAATTCTTTTTTGAAATATCTACCTAATCCTTCTGCTGCTATTATGAAGAGAAAGGGGAATAGGGGATCGCCTTGTTGAAGACCTCTTGAAGCATTAAAAGTAGCAGATGGGGCTCCGTTTACCAAGATGGAAAAATTTGGCGTGGAGATCATACTTAAGACCCATTTCACCCATCTGTCGCAGAATCCAAAGGCTTGAAGGATGGCTTCTAAATATCTCCAATTTAATTTGTCATAGGCTTTTGATAGATCTAATTTGATCAACATTCCTTTTTCCTTTTTCATTTTTAATGTGTGGATTACTTCCTAGGCCACCACTAATCCATCCAGAATCTGTCTTCCTTCTACGAACCTAGTTTTTTCTGGGGATATTATGTTCAGGAGGATGGATTTCAGCCTCTGGGCCACCACTGATGCCACTATCTTATAGATAACATTACATAAAGCTATAGGGCGAAAGCCTTCAGCTTGATCCGCTTGGTTAGTTTTAGGAATAAGGGTTAATAAGATTGAGTTAATACCTGGCTATATTCTCTGATGAATTCGAGCTTCCTCCACCACTTCTAGGACTTCTTCAGCAAGGAAGTGCCATCCTGCTTGGTAGAATTCTACCGTATACCCATCTGGCCCAGGGGCTTTGTTCCTTTTCATATTCCTGACTGTTTCTTCCACTTCTTCCATAGTAATTTTCCTCATCAATGCAAAATTATGTTCTCTGGTTACCAATTTAGGGATCTCCTTGCTTATCTTCGTTATAGCCTCCATTCTATTAACTTGAGTTTCATTTAGCAAATTTTTGAAATGATCAACCAGTACTTTTTCTATTTCATCATGCTGGAGGACACACTGACCTTCTTGGTTCTTAATGGAGAAAATTATGTTTCTTTGTCTGTGTTGTATCATTGCTTTATGGAAGAACTTAGTATTCCTTTCTCCTTCTCTAAGCCACTGAACCCTTGACTTCTGTCTCCATAATATCTCTTCTCGTTTCCTTCTCTCTTCTAGTTTATTTATTATAATTCCTTCTTCCTTTATTCTATCTTCCTGTAAACCTTCTAGTATATCCCTCTGTAGCAGCTCTTCCATTCTTTGCTCTAGGCGCTGTTTCTCCTTCAATATATTTCCAAATTCTTCTTTATTCCACTTTTTTATTTTGTCTCTCACCTCCTTTAATTTGAGTTAGAAGGTATGCATTTTATTTTTCCCTTTTTGTTCACTCTTCTTCCACCATTCTTCAAGTTTCTCTATCAGCCCCTCATTTCTAAGCCAAAATGCTTCAAATCTAAAAGGTTTGTTATTAGGTCTTTGTTTGAGATCTATTTCCATCTTAATTGGCCAGTGATCCAATCCTGCAACAGGTAGAATTGTAGCTTCTATGAAAACATCTTTCATCATTATTTGTTCATAAATTAAGAACCTGTCAAGTCGTGATGCAATTTGATTAGCTCCCCCTCTTCGGTTGTTCCAAGTATGATTTCCATTTATAGTTTGAATATCGATCAGTCCCTGCTCCCTTATCATATCTCCGAACTGTTCCATAGCTATATCCATTCTCCTTAGCCCTCCTCTTTTCTCCGCTAAGATTTTAATCAGATTGAAATCCCCTCCTACTATCAACTGTTTTTCAGGGATTAGATTCCTCATTGCTTTTAGATTTTGCAGAAAATTTCTCGTTCTCTTTGGATATGGGGTCCGTAAACACCTGTGATAATAACCTCCTCTGCTGTTCCTACAATCTTTGCAGTTCCTGTTAGAATCCTTGAGAAGCTTATCCAATTGTCTAATTGTATTTCTTCAGGGTTCCAAATTATTACCAAACCCCTCGCACTCCCAATCGCATCCTGTCCCATCATTTCATATTTATTCTTTTTTCTATTCAAAATATCTCTCATTTTCTCAGTACTTATTTTTGTTTCTTGTACTATCATTATGCTAGGCTTATCTTTTTTCAATCTATCATTTAAATACCTCTGTTTGCCTCTACTGTTGAGGCCTCTTATGTTCCATCTTGTGATGATCATCACAAAAGTTTCGGAGGGGTTTGAAATACCTCTGAGAGAGGTATAACTCTTCCTGAATTAACTAACATTTCTCCAACTTCTTGAATTGTTTCGCTCATTGTTCTTCTACCTCTTTTTCTACCTCCCTTGCCAATACTGCTCATTCCTAGATTTTTGGTTTCCTGCATTTCCATTTTCCCAACTCTTCGATCTTTAGTTATTTCTTTTTTTCTCTTTATATCTTTGAAAGGCTTCTTTGTACATCTGTTTCTGATCCTCTGGAATAAATCTTTCATCGAGCCTCTTCCATTCCTGCAAGAGCTTCGTCATTACTTGTTCTTCTTCCTCGCCTTTTGTTTTCTGTGGATCTATTTCCATTCTTCACTGATCCTCATGATTTTCAATTAGTTCCTCTGTACCCTCTTGACCTTTATCTACTTGATCTGCCTCTTTATCTACGTTTTCCTTTATGACTTCCATTCCTTCTATTTCCTCATCTTCATTCTCCTATGTTTCCACTTCTTCGTCTTGTAATGCTTGGAACTTGTTTTGGGATTCTATAATATGGATTCCTTTTTGTTTGTCCAGCTGTGTCTTGTTGTTCCCTCTTTTTTTCTTTCTCCGCACTTCTCTGAAATTCTCATCCTCCTGTCCTGATTTCTTTGCTGCGTTTCTCCTCTCATTTTCTGCTTCCTTTTCCGTTTCTGATAACGTGATAGGGCATTCTCGGTATAGGTGTCCATACTCATGGCATCTTCTGCAGCGAAAGGGGATATGCTCGTAATCAATTGGTTGATGCCAGATCTCATCATGATATTCCAACTCTATTGTATCTGGAAGTGGCTCTGTTATGTTCATATACACGCATATTCTTGCGTATGTTGTATATCTACCCCTCTTTGTCGATTCTGCCACTTTCACAAAAGATCCTATTGCATTCCCTATACCCTCAAGGATTTCTGGGTCCCAGAATTCTATTGGTAAGCTAGAAAGTCTGATCCATACTGGGGTTGCTAGCATTCTTTCCTTATCTGGGTTGTAACAGTCTACCCACTGTCTCATAAATAATCCAGCATTGTTCATGAAGTAGGGTCCTTCCTCAAAGATCCTTTCTTTGTCTTCTAGATTGGAGAATATGACTGTAAAAAAGCACTTCGCCCCCAGCTTTATTTCCACATGTCCTTTTGGTTTCCACCTTTGCTGGATCCATCTAAGAAGATCTTTCTCTGTTGGCCAGTATCCTACAAATTTACAGATCAAAGCATAATCCTTCATGTGGCTTCTATATTTCTCTAATATGTTATGAGGTATTACAAACCTGGGTTTGTTCGTTGCCCTCGACAGACATTTACTTGTTGCTCCCATTTTCCTTTGCGTTCCTGCTGCTGAAGTCTCTCCTTCACTTGTTCTATCTCCTTCCTTCTGTCGTTCCTTCCTCGCTTCTCCCATTATTAATGCTTTGAAGGAGGGGATCTCTCCCCTCCCCTGCACCGTTTCTATTACTTTCCTTCAGATCTTGAACTTCTTTTTACCCCCCAGGCTTCTGATTTTTGGACTTTTCTTGCTCTAGTTCCTATACTTCTGGTCCTCATGCTCGTGATCTGCCCTTGCGCACTGCTCCAGCGTTCGGCGACCCTTCTACCCTACCTTTGACGAAACCCTAGTCTACAAAACCCTCATCCCAGACAGATCCCGATTCAGTCGAGTTAAGTTCACTCTACCAAAAATTTAATAACTTTAATAATCTCCATTGCTCAAGATTGTTGAGTGAGGAGCTCAAAAAGTATTGGAAGGATAGTCTTGAAAATTGTTGAATAGATTTAATTCTTTTTTTCTATCTTTAATTTTATTTTATAATTATTCTCTTAACAATTTTTTTTGTTTTTGTAATTAATCTTTAAAAAGAAATATTATAAATAAAAAAATTCTTTAATACATGATACAAATATTGAATTTAGTTTTACATCTTATGATCCAAGTGGATGTTGGTGGCCACCCACCTATCCCATTTGGACCCCCACAAATGTCTCTTTCAATTTTTTCAGTTTCCTAAATTGTGGCATAATTTACTATTTTTAGTAGTTTTTCGGGTCGTGAACTTCCGGAGTCGTTTTAAGGCCCTAAACGATGTTTTTTGGAAAATTTGGGGGCAACATGGGTCCATTGACCGATGTTTCCCTTTCCAAAGTGGTAGCGATCGGATAGATCTTTCTAACAAGCTATTGTACGCGTCAAAAGAAGATCGTATGCCAAAGTTACGACCCTGGGAAATTGATGTACCAATTTACCCAAACGGGCCCACAGTTTGGTGTTTCATCTTCTAAGATTAGGTTTTGGGATGTTAAGGGTTTTCCATTGTTTCTCAACAATAAATAGGCCTTTGAGCCTCATTGTAACATAGTTTAGAGGCACGTAGCCACCACATCTCTTCTCAGAGATAAGCTACCATTGCTAGCTGGTTTATTTCCATTACTGTTTGTAAGCATATTTTAGTATTTTATATTAATGAAATGAAATATTATTTCCACTGTATATATGTGTTTATGGTTATCTTTGTAATTTGTTGGGTTCCTGTTTAAATCCGGATCAGTGGTATTAGAGCAGTCTATTTTTTCTCTGTTTTTCTTTGCATTTCCCCAACGAAGTCGGGATATAAGGAGTTAGGGCTTGAACTGGTCAAACCTTTGCAAGACCAGCCTCGAAAATCCTGACGGCCTCCGATGGCGGATGAGAAGAAAGATGATGGGGCAGGAGATCCTATCAAAATCTTGCTTGAAGAAGCCCTCGAGCGGCAAAGGAATGCGATGATGGATAACTTTGCGTAGATCCTTCAGCGGCTACCCAGAGGCAATGCATCGGCTTCCAATAGCTACTCTAAAAATGCCACACTGTTTACGGTACAAGTTAATTTTGAAATCCCCATATTTGAGGGTTAAATAGACACGAATGTTGTAGATAAATGGTTAAATCTGTTAAAAGGGTATTTTTCTGTCCATGAATTTTCGAGTCGGGAAAAGATTTTTTTTGCTCTTCTCAAAACAACCCCTCACGTCAAGGTCTGGTAGGAAACCTGCTGCGAGCACAAGCTCACTATTTTCAGCCACACCCACTTGGGATTCATTCCGAGATGCCATCAAGGAGCAGTACTACCCTATCAAAAGCTACGAGGACAAATACATAAAGTGGGCTGTGCTACGACAGGGAAGGGACCAAGATGTGCTAGAGTTCACAAACATTTTTCATACCCTTCGCACACAGTTAGGTATCAAGGATTCTAAGCTGCATTTGCTACTCAAATACCGTGATTGCTTACATAGATACATCCAGGAAGAGATGGAGTTCCTGAAACCTTGCTTGGCACAACATACCGATACACTATCAAAATCGAGCAAGAGTTCAAACAGAAGAAGTGAGACTTTGGATCTGCAAATCCGAAGCCCAAAGGACAAAGCCAAGGCGGGGTGACCCAAGACAACCTGTCGAAGTTGCAGGAAAAGGACAACACCACAAAGCCGAAAAAGGACACAGGAAAGTGGTGTTAGTTCCATAAGAGTCCCACTCATAACACAAGTGAGTGTCGGACCAAGCAGTCACTGGTGGCCAAGTTGAAGGCTTCCGAATTAGATGCATGTTCTGACCCTGAGCCAGAACTCGACAAGGGGAATGGCAAAGGGAAGTAGATCATTGATGCGGATCCCAGCGCCACTGTTGCCACCATCAAGATCCAAAAAAATGAGCCCGAAGAGCCAGAGGAGGGGGAATGTCTTTTCCACTCACAGATGTGGGTGAAGGGTTCATCGCTGCAGTTCATTATCGACAGTGGTAGCCAAAAGAACCTCATTTCAGCAGAGGTCGTGAAGCGGTTGGGCCTACCGACTACACCATACCCGCAGTTGTACAGTATCGAGTGTCTTCATGAAGGACGAGATCACAAAGTTCACCAACAGTGTCACCTTCTGTATAGCATCAAGCCCTTTATAGATGAGGTATTGTGTGATGTTACACCTTTGGATGTTTGTGATGTGCTATTACACCAGCCATACTTGTGGAGGCGACATGTTGTGTATGAGTCAAGGCTTGGTGCTGTCATTATTTCTTTGAATAATTCATTATACAGGATACCAGAGGTAGCCCCACCTACTGCCACCTCTTTGATCACTGCTAAGAAAGACAACAAGCTCATCTCCTAGACTAGGAAATTCATTCTCTATCTGATTCACTCCCAAAGTAAGTGGAAGATCATTGCTACATCCATGAACCCTGCGAAGGGTTCCTCCATGCAGTGGTAGCAACAAAGGTATACTGTCATGACAGAACATAGGAACAACTTCTCCTCACCCATAGGGGTACCATACAAGTTTCAGGTGGGCGACAAAGTTTGGTTACATCTGCAGAGAGAATGCCATACCAGAACCCATCAGAAACTTAGACCACTCTGACATGGTAACTTACATTAGTACCAAGGCTATAGGAATCAATGCTTTGAAGCACAACGTTCCTCCATTCCTTCGCTTGCACTGAGTGTTCAATGTGGATCATCGTCGACCATGCTTCCCACCATTTCTGGACACATCAGAGATTGCAGAGTAGTTCACCAGAGACCCAACTCAGTAGAAGCTTCCTCATCCCAGGGAGGAACTCAACGCAATGGGGACCATTGCTTCCTAAGGGGGGAGGAATGATCCAGGTGGATGTTGGTGGCCACCCACCTATCCCATTTGGACCCCCACAAATGTCTCTTTTAGTTTTTTCAGTTTCCTAAATTGTAGCACAATTTACTATTTTTAGCAGTTTTTCAGGTCCTGAACTTTTGGAGCCTTTTTAAGGCCCTAAACGATGATTTTTGGGAAATCTGGGGGCAACATGGGTCCATAGTTTGATGTTGCCTTACCCAAAGTGGTGGTGCTCGGATAGATCTTTCTAACAAGCTATTTTACGCGTCAAACGGAAATCATATGCCAAAGTTATGACCCCAGGAAATTGATGTACCAATTTACCCAAACGGGGCCCATAGTTTGGTGTTTCATCTTCTAGGGTTAGGTTCTGAGATGTTAAGGGTTTTCCATTGTTTGTCAACAATAAATAGGCCTTCGGGCCTCATTGTAACATAGTTTAGAGGCATGTAGCCGCCACATCTCTTCTCAGAGATAAGCTACCATCGCCCTAGCTGGTTTATTTCCATTACTGTTTGTAAGCATATTTCAGTATTTTACATTAATGAAATGAAGTATGATTTCTGCTGCATATCTGTGTTTATGGTTATCTTTGTAATTTGTTGGGTTCCTGTTTAAATCTGGATCATCTTATGTAAAATAATGTAAAACAATCACTAGTAGACGAGTGAAAATGTTTTTTAGACTTAATTTACGGTGCATATGAGATTGCATGTATGATGTGTAGACAATCCCTCAAGAAGCCTAGTGATAGATTTAACTTCTAGTGCATATGAAATGGCATGTATGATGTGTAGAAGGTTCCTCAAGAAGTCTCGTGATAGACTTAACTTACAATGCATATGAGATCAAGAAGCCATCAATGATTAAGAACATTGTGGAAAATGCAAAGGAAGCAATTCATCTTGGATGAAGCTTTTTTTTAGATCACGCACTTCAACATAGAAATACTAACATTTCCATTTGCATTATTTTTATTTCCTCTTAATTAAAAATGGTTTACAAGGCAATAGAATAGATAATGTGCCATTATGACCTACTTTGTCATGTTCTATGAATTATGGAATCAATGACATTTTCCATACCTTAATAGTATACTTTTGAATTGTATATTTGTTTCATAAATATGAAGGCAAGCTAAATTGTATAACCGGTAACAATAGCCTTACCTTAATAGTATACTTTGATTTATTATATTTGGTGCATAAATATAAAGGAAAGTTAGGTTCCTTTTACTAATTGAAGTAGTAGAAGTATCTTGGAAGCTATATAAATTGGATTTGTTTTCAAATATGTTTTTTTCTCATTAAGATGATTATGCAAAATTTTGGCTTGGTAAAATAATATTTTCCATGATAGATCAATTATTGATTTCAATTCTTAGGGTAATAATGTCCAAAGATTTGTTTCTATGTGCAGCAATACATGGACCTACACTTCATTCTACTCTTGAAATATAAAATAAAAATAATAAAAAATAAATTATATATATTATATAATATTTATATATATATATATTAAAAATTCAATGCGGAGACAATATTGCTTTACATAAAAATTTATGGAGCTTTACATTGAAAATAAAAATTTAGATGCATATACAAAGATGTCAAATTTTTGAATGAACTCTCCATCGTTTACAATTGAATGGAAAAACACTATTTACAATTCAATATAGAAAAACTACATGTGGTTAATTGAATTTTATTTGACTATCTCAATTCTTAGGAACCTATAATTAAATATGAATGCAATGTCTTTGCATAGTGATTTGATTCCTAGATGCATATTTTCTAACCTTTGAATTTGAACTTTTAATGTTTTACAAGAAACCATATATTAGAAATACAATTTTTAACCACATTACAATTTCTTGTTTTTTATAAATGTTTTTTGCATGCATAAAGGGATCTGACACATTCAATTTAATTTAATTTGATTGATTTTTCGAATGTATAGGCATTTTGATTATCTAGTATTTAATGTTTGAACTTGCAGTTGTAATGACATTTTAAAATGCATATTTTTGTTAACAAATTCTGATATACTTACAAAGTATAAATTTAGTAAAAAAAAAAAAAAAAAAAATTAAATATTAAAATGTTTGGTTTAATTATTAAAATTAAAATACATATTTTTCAATTTAAAAATTTTGTAGAACTCTCCTTACACATTTTGAGGCAATTGCTAATTTAAATACTCCCTGATTTTGACCGTCAAAACAAACCCACAATTGGGAGATGTAATCCAAATGGATTCCAAATACCCCGGATTTTTTTGAAGTTTAGACTGCCACCTTACACCATCCATACTTTAATTTAACAAGAAAAACCTCAACTCAAATTTTGGCGGACGCGGGATCGAAACCCTCGGGAGTCGACAGGAATGTGCGGGCAACATGAACGTGTTGAGAATCGAAGGTGGTTATTGGGAAGTTCCGATAAGAACCGGCTGCTGAGGATGACAGAACAGCAGCCATGCACGCGAATATCCCAACGACATTCCGATTTTGTTCGCTCCATGCTTCTCCCAACGACATATAATCATGAAATGGACTTCTTCTAGGACGCATGCATGCGATCCCAACGACATTTCGATTCTGCGTGCGCTGTGCTTCTCATGGAATGGACTAGTCCAATTTTGTATAAAACATCCAATAATTAGTTTGCCTTTTTATAAAACATAGGGGGTTGATAATGCATTGGATTCGAGGAGAAGCAGACCTAGGAATCCCGCTAAATATGGCAGCCTCGGAGTAATACGTTTCAGTTCCCTATTTTAGGCGCCAATCATTCCATGTGTCCATGAATTTTCTCCTATCCTGTAACGCCACCAGATCAAGGCTAAAGGTATCTGAGGTACCCAATAATATTCCCCTATTCTCACCACTCACTGCTTCATCACTGCCCCCATCTTCCAAAATTCTAAGCGCCCAACTAATTTGGCACTGCTTCGGATTTTCTAAAATTCTGAGTCACAGCATAGAAAAAGAAACGCAGGAGGTATAATTAATAGGACAGTCTCTGACAATTGCATGGTCGGGTAAAGAAGAAAAGTGGAAAGTATAGATTTGGGAGAGAGACTGTGTCGATATATATTCATTATGCGCTAGCGTTTTCTTTTCAGTCCTCGCGAAAGAATATCACAGTTTGATTCAAGAGTCTGCAGAGCATATATACATTTCATATCCATCCAATGTAAGTGCAAAATTGGTAGAAATGCAGTCCTTCATTGTTTTCAGCTCGTTGAGACTACGACTAATTTCTTATTCATTTTTTTTTTTAATATAATGCTTTACTAACTGATTCTAGGGCGAGTATTATATGCACAGAGTTTTGGAATAGCTTTATTACTTAAATTTCTTGTATAACAAGAATGATATTAAAATTAGTGTATGAAGTTTGGAAATTGCTAATTTTTTTGTTATAAAATTATTTCTAAATTCCTTAGTTATTATTTTTATGAAATTTGCTTATACTTCTATAAAACCAAAATCATGTCTCTGGCCTCTTCTTTGAGCCAACTAGGGAATTAGAAAATGGTGTAGTATAATTTAGAGAAGAAATGGTGATAAATAAATTTATTTATTTATTTCAGATTGGTATTTTGTATTATTCAAAAATCAGATTGTAACAGTACATAGCTTTTCTTTTTCTTCAAAAATTATATTGCAACAGTACATTGTTTTTCTTTTTCTTCAAAAATTAGATTGCAGCAGTACATTCTTTTTCTTCAAAAATATAGTAAAGTTATTATTTATTTTTTTGAAATTTGGTCATAGTTTAACATCTAAATTCATTCCCCTTTATTAGAAAATATAGTAAAGTTATGATTTCTATGAAATTTGGTTATAGTAATTTTATAAAACCAAAATCATTTCTCTGCCCTGCTCTTTGAACCAACTAGATGACAGGCAAAGGTGGCATCGGTCAGGCTTGTGCTGCATGCAAGTACCAGAGGAGGAAATGTTCTCCAGATTGCCCGCTGGCTCCTTATTTTCCACCTGATCAACCCAGACAATTTCTGAATGCTCACAAGCTGTTTGGAGTGAGCAACATTTTGAGGATTCTCAGGCAGCTTCCTGACGACAGGCAAAAAAGCGATGCAATGAAATCTATGGTGTACCAGGCCAATGCAAGGGAGAAAGATCCTGTTCATGGCTGTTTTGGAATTATTGTGATGCTTCAAACCCAGGTGGAGCGATTGAAAGAAGAGCTGGAACTGGTGTGGAGCCAAATAATGTTTTTAGACCAGCAGTTTGAGAATAAGGTTGACCCATATATCAATAATCTGCCCGCACAGCAACACCAACAGCAGCAAGTTCAGCCCCTGGACAATGGCGCTGGAGTTGTGCCTACCTCATGGATATACCCTTCTTACGGGCACTCCCCTTACGTGGGTTATGATGGCCAGTGTATTTATCGCCAGTCTAATCTGAGGCCAAGTAACAATTTGTTGCTTGAATACGAACCAAGACAGGATTTAAGCGACTCCAAAGAAGCCTATGAATCTAGGTACGTGTGCTAGTTAGTTAGTTAGTGGCTTCAATCTTTTTATTTTTTATTTTTGTGGATTCCAAATGTCTGTTTTTGGATTTTTTTTTTTCAATAGATTAAGATTTTGCAAACATGTATTTGGTTTGTTTGTAACGGATGCAGTGCAGAGTCTTCGCTGAAAGAAAGTCAGTCTTTAATGGAGTCTGTCGCAGATCATGAGCAGCTCAAGAGTGCGGCAGCCTTGTTCACTCTCACCAACGGCCATCACTAAAACATTATAACAATTTTAAACTCCAATCTGTCTAGATTTGGTAGCTGGTCCATCTTTCTCTCCCACATGATGCTGAATTTCATGGAATTCCACAAGGAATATTGCAAACTCTTGTTGTATGAAAAGCGATCTCTTTCTTCTTCATAATACTGCTCAGAAAATTTATTAGGGTGAGCAGCTTTTTGCACTGACAAATAGAAAAAGGACTGAGTTTGGGACAATAACGCTACCAGCTTTCTAGAATCGGCATTAACCTAGTGATGCTAAAAGGACTAAAGTAGATGGAATGAATTTTCACGACATTAATGAAAAGCGCATTTTTTCATATGATCTCATAAATATTTACAGAGAGCGCATCTTTCTTTTTTTGATATTTTTGTTCCAAGATTACAGTCAAATCTCTTCTCTACGCTTCGTAGATTCTTAACTAATTTAGCCGTTATAAACTTCACTGCCGTTACTGTTAAACGAAGCCCACATATCATTAACTGCACAATCAGTTTTCTTGTAACATTACCACTTTTTAAGTTCCATTTCAATAGAACAGTTTCTTATTCATCCGTACAGAGGAACATATGCATTGTTACTAATGCCATTTTAGCGTTAAAACATATGCATTTCTACAAATGCCATTTGAGCGTTAAAACAGTGAAGTTTCCAATGTAATATTCAAACATTTAAAAGCGTTCAGTCTCTGTTTTCTCAGCGATCTTCTCGGGATAGAATTATGCGTTGAAAGTTGAAGATCTCAGATATAGTAATTGGACTGTTCAAGCGTTTAGAATAGAGATTCCCATAAATGTGAATATATTGCCACCGAATGGATCAACAAACTATATATTGTGCTCGAAATAGAGACTATTAATTTGAAAAATAAAGAGAGTCGGTTAAAATCTATGTAAAAGGTACTTTTCTAAAATAATAATTCTTTTTCAATTATGAAAATTAAACTATTCTTAAATTTGGATTTTAAAATTTCCACATTTTCTATCTTATAATACTAATGTGACATCCTATTTAAAAAAGTAACAAGTGACATTAGTAAGGATTAAATTGTTAATTATATTTATACATCTCGCTGGAATGCACATTCATTTATGTTAAGGTGATTACAAGTCATATAATTGTTATAAGACGAGTAATTAAACATTTATTACTATTAGTAAAATTGTGTTTCCAAAAAGATACGCTAAATTAGCATGGTGATATATATATATATATATATATATATATTATATTAATATATTTTTTTCAAACGTTTGTTATTTAATTCAAGTTTGTTTCTAATTTTAATTTTTAATATTAAAGATTTTGGTTTTTATTTTTATTATTATTTTTTAAAAGGGTAAGTTATTATTTAACATTTTCCTATTAGTTTTACTATAGTGTTAAATAAACTTTTTTACGAAAAACAATCAAGCTTTTAATAAATAAAATTAAAAAAAAAATTCATATAATTTGTTATTTTATCAACATTTTTTATTAATTTTTTATTTAAAATTCATTTTAGTGAAAAGCCTAATAAGTATTTTAATTATCCGTATATGTTAAATGTTATTTTTTGTAGATATTTAAAAATAATATTTTCTGTGACAATTTTTATGGTGAATATTAATTAGAATATAAAATATAAAAAAAAACCTAAATAATAATTAATATTATTTTTTTAACTCAAAAAAATCATTATAAAAAACAATGCAAAGAAAACAAAAAACACGTGTTTCGAAAACCCTTATAAAACAAATGTCTTAGGACAAAAAACAAAAGGAGGAATCAGAAAACTTAAAAAATGGTTAAATAATAAACATTTAAAAAAATGTGCATACTTTGCACATAAGAAAATTTAAAGTGTCAGAAATATACCTTAAAAAAATGTTGATGCTTTTCAAAATTCGTACGAAAATCACCAACATCTAGAAAACGTTATCCACACTTAATTCATTGAAAAATTAAAAGTGTCAAAAATAAGCCCTCTAAAAGAGGGGGTTCATGTTGCATCAACACTTTAAAAAATCAACATGAAAATCAACGTTTAAAAAAAATGTTCATTCTTGATACATAAGAAAATTTAAAATGTCAATAATATGCTCCAAAAAAAAATTGTATTCTAAATTAACACTTTTCAAAATCAGATGATTTTTTGCTACCTCAAGAAAAGGATATTCGATACAGTACTCATTTGATAGTTTACTTTGTTGCAGTCATTCATCCGTCCTGCTAATTAAGTTAAGCCACCAAGCTTGTGGTCTTTTAATGTTGAGCCACTAGTTTTGTGGCCTTCTTGAGCGCTCTTCCTTTCTTAGACTTTGGCCTTAAAACCTTGGCATGAAGATTTTGGTAAAGAACAAAGGAGGAAGGTGGAATGCCATTAAAGCGTAGTGGAGGTGCTGGAGCGCAAAGGACTCGACAAACTTGAATTCACAACAATTATGTCGTTGACTAGATTAGTATTGAAGATAATTGCTCAAAGGTCGACGCAAAGAAAATAAATAAAGGTGAGGGTTTCAAAGTCAAAATTTAATTTCATTCGAGACAGTCCCTAGAAATGTTTAGAGCAAGCCCATTGAATTACAATTTAAAGTAGCTATCATGTCAAAGGTTGTTGATTTTGTTGACAACGAAGCCATTGGCCTTGAGAATGGGTTGTGTTGTGCTACCAGCCAAACCCACCATCCATTGTACTGATAAGAGTTGCGGGCTTCCAATGTCAAATACAAGGGAATGATAAATATACACCCTCACTTTCTACATGGACAATCCAGGTATCCTACTTTTCTCTATCATGTGCACCTCAGATTTACGACTTGAAATCAATTGATCATTGACATGTATGTTGGATAAACTCATGTGACTTACTGAAGTTGAAAAAAATGAATCAAATGATCAAACTCTGGGGGTGATGTTGAATTGCATATTTTTGATTCGTTGGACACCTTTTCTGAAGGTATATTTTTTAGTGGCCAATATACATACACATTACCTAAATGGACCCTATGTTGTTGAATGCATGCTAAAATAATTGTGGTATAATATTTTGTTGTATAGTGGCCAATTGATTGTTTAATCAAAGAGGGGAGTTCAACATACATTTATTTCAAAATCCACACACAGGTGCGTATAGTTCCTACAATTATTTACAACCAATTGACCTTAAATTTAAGGGATTTCGAGTAGAGGAGACTTCAAGAAATTGCGGCATACTAAATATTTTATGGAAGAATGAACATCTTTTATCCTAAAGCTTGCTTGAACATATTTTATGAATATTTATCATTACATTGTCTATGCTTTGATTTCAACCAGAGTTTTCCAAGCTTGAATGGTTCATGCATATGGACATAACTCAACAAATTTGAGTTTTCAGATTCCTTTGGTGCCCATTGTATAGTGCAAGGATAAATGTTCTTAATTGTGCAGCTGAAGCTATTTAGCATTGAACATTATCCAAATCTTTATGATTGAATTTTCAATGTAAGTGGGTGCATTTTCGATGGTATATGACACTGTTAATTTTCTAATTTTGATTTATTACAAAATGGCTCAAATTAGTAATTTATTAGAGTTATTGAACACTCTAATACCATCTATTGCTCATGGTACAATCCAAATCAGTAAGGACACTGTCTTCAACATTCGAACATGTTTACAAAATTCTCAAAACAAGATTGAGTTTTTGGAGCTTGAGTCATAGCTACAACAAGATGAACTTCAGTAGAAGTGTTGTGATTCTGAACTAGTTTTTGTTCAGAACGACTCTCTTTTTTATTTTGACTCCCATCAACAATAAAAGTTTAATAATATTTGTAAATACATTTCAGGAGCATATTTTTATGCAAATGTGAAGGCTCAACCTGCACTTCCCAAGACCTTCATCATGCCTTGGGAAGAAGTTGTGAACAATAGGAATAGAATTGGTCTCAGATATGACAAGGATGTGTCCTTTCATATTCTAGACTATTCAAAGGCCATGCATTCAATAACAACCTAACGACTAGTGGTCCTTTTCATAACATGGATTAACCACTTTATTTATTAATCATGGCCCATTTTCAACTAACTGTGGTCCCTTTCTTAAATGTGGGTCAACCACTTACAATTATAAATATCGGATTTATTGATCTTTAACTAACTATGACTATGGCTCGACCCTATTAGGTTTATGACATAAATAAAGGGGCTAGGGTTGGACCATAACATGCCCTCCCCCATCAAAAGTAGCCTTTTCCTCAATGTTGAAGCTACGAAAATTATTGAAGAATAGTGGATAGTTCCCAAGTCACATCTTCTGGAGAGGTGTATTTCCACTTGATGAGGACTTCCTTGATCGTGAGGCCGCGCAGATATATTTTACGAGTATCAAGCACCTGTTGAGGTTGGAGCCAGAGTGATCTTTCCTCATCCAATTCAGGTAGATTGGTTTGAATTTTGCAATTGTTCCCCACCACTTTCTTGAGGCACGATACATGGAATACTAGAAGGATTTTTGAAGTTTGTAGCAAGGCTAGCTTGTAGGCGATTGCTCCAATGCGCTGAAGTATTTGATAAGGTCCATAGAATTTTGGAGCTAATTTCTAGCAACCTTTTTCTTTGAGCAATGTTTTCTTATCTAGTTACAACCACAGGAATACCTGATCCCCTTCTTGAAATGTGCGCTTTGAGCAATGTTGGTTTTCCTGTTGCTTCATTTGATTTTGAACTTAATGGAGATTATCTTTGAGAGGAGCTAGCATGACGACACAGTTCTATAGGAGTTGATCAACTGCTTGCACCTTAGAGCATCCAGGGATATAAGAAATAGGTGAAGGTGGGAGTTGGTCATACACTGCTTCATACGGAGTCATCTTGGTGGCTTCATGATAGTTAGTATTATACCACCATTCAACTAAAGGTAGCCACTGTACCCATTAATGTTTCTTTTGTGAAGTGAAGCACCTTAGGTTTGTCTCTAAACATTTATTGACTGCTTCAGTTTGACCATCAGTTTGGGGATGATAGGTAGTACTTAATTGGAGTTTGGTGCCTTGTAGCTTGAAAATTTCTTGTCAAAATTTGCTAGTGAAAGTCAAGTCACAATCAGACACAATGGAAGTTGGCATGCCATGCAGTTTGAAGATTTGGTCCATGAAAGCTTGATTTACCAAAGTGGGGGTAAATGGGTTGGGGTAGAGTGCAAAAATGAGCATATTTAGAAAATTTGTCCATAAACACCATGATTACAGATTTGTTTCCTGACTTCAAGAGACTAGTAATGAAATCCATAGAAATATTCATCCAGACAGAGGCGGGGATTAATAATGGTTGTAAGTTTTCAGGTAACTTGATTGTTTCTCCTTTGTGGCATTGGCACATATCACATTCAGCTACAAAAGTAAGAATGACAATCTTCATGCCCATCCAAAAGAAATAACGACAAGTGCGAGCATAAGCCTTATGAAAGCCTACGTGCCTTCAATGGGAGATGAGTGAAATAATGCAAAAATGCAAGTTTTAAGGGTGGATGTTGGAGATATAACTACTTGATCCTTGTAGCGAAGAATCTCATCCTTCCAAGAGTAGCCAACTAAGGAATTATGATATGCTCACAAGTTATTAATGAGTTGGGAGAGAGGGGTGTGAACACCATTCATTGCGTGCTTCTTCAATCCAATTTGGTATGGAAAAAGAGATTGATAACAGGGTGCTTTCATCCTCAAATTGGTGTGTTAAATATCTGCTACTACGTTGTCACACCCTTTCTTGTAAATTATCTCATAATCATATCCCTACATTTTGGCCAACCATTTATTTTGATGTGGTGAGGATAGATGTTGCTCCAAAAAATATTTGAGGCTTTGATGGTTTGTGCGGATTTGGAAATGATGCCCCAATAAGTATGGTCGTCAGCTATCCGCGACATGTAAGATGGCCATCATCTCTTTCTCATAGTTAGGTTTTTCCAGATGTTTCCCACTCAGTTGTTGGTTGGTGAAAACCAAGGGTCAACCTTCCTGCATTAAGAGAACACCAATACCAATACCTGAATCATCACATTCAATCAAAAAAGATTTGGTGAAGTCAGGTAGTGTCAATACTAGAGTGGAACACATGGCCCATTTGAGAGCCACAAATTCCTATTGTGGTGCATCAGTCCAAAGGAATGAATTTTTCTTGAGAAGGTTAGTGAGGGGTCTAGCAATGCCACCATAATTGCGAACAAATTTGCAATAATAGTGGTCAGACCCAAGAATCCCCTCAAACTCTTCAAAGGTTTTTAGTTGGGGCCAATATTGCATTACCTGTATCTTTTTGGGATCAACCCTGAAACCTTCACAACCCACAATGTGTCCCAAATACTTGACTTCTTCCACACAAAAAGAATACTTGGACAGTTTGACAAATAATTTGTGATTCCAGAGAAGTTGCAAGATCAGGTCTACATGATGAAGATGTTTTCCCCAAGTTAGGCTGTAGATGAGAATGTCATCAAAGAAAATGAGGACAAATTTTTGGAGATATGGTTTCAGTAGGTGATTCATGAGGATTTGAAAAGTAGATGGAGCATTACAAAGACCAAATGGCATGACCAATAATTCATAATGGCCTTCATGAGATTGGAAAGTAGTCTTGGGAATGTCTACTTCTTTGATGTGTATTTGGTGATAGCCAGAGTGAAGATAGAGCTTGGTAAAGAATTAAGCACAATGTAGTTCATCAAGCATATCATCAACAACCGGAATAGGGAATTTGTCTTTGATAGTGAGCTTATTGAGGGCCCAAAATTTCGGACACATGCACAATTCCCCATGTTTCTTTAGCACCATGACTATTGTTGATGAATAAGGAGTGATGCTAGGATGAATAACACCTGCTTGAAGAAGTCCCTTGATGATTTTTTCAATTTCATTCTTTTGGGAGAAAGGATATAAATATGGGTGCACATTCAGCTGTTGGGCTCTTGGGACCAAAGTGATGCTATGATCATGTTCCCCTCTAGAGGGTGGAAGCTCTTTAGGTTTGTCAAATACCTGCTGGTGGCAGTTTAAGACCTCTTTCATCCTAGGATGAATATGAAGAGTAGTGGATTCTATGGCCTGGATGGCATCAAACTAGGCGATGACTCCATGATGCCCCTTTTTCAACAACTTTTTCGTTCGATGTGAGCTGATGATAGAAGAAGCACTTGCTTGGAGTCCACGGAGTGTATGAATGTGGTCATTCTGCTTAAAGCTCATATATAACTCCTAGAAATCCATTGTGATTGGGCCTAGTGTATGAAGCGATTAACACCCATGACAATGTCACAACCACCCATGTTAATCACAAACATGTGGGTCTTTAGGTGGTGTGTCTACCATCCGAAGTTTAATATTTTCGCAGCGACCTTCACATTTCATTGTCCACTTATCAATGATAAGGACCTAGAAATTAGAGACTGCCCTTACAAAATAATGAATAGCTTCGGCGACTCGCTTATGGATAAAGTTATGAGTGCTGCCACTATCAATCAATACTACAATAGGGCGATGTTTAAGAAATCCTCTGATTTTGTGAGTTTGGGGTGTAGAAATGCTCGCCAAAGCATGTAGTGAGATAACTAGTTCATCTAGCATAGTTGTGAGATAATTGTCCTGCTAGGTTTCCTCAACTTCGTTCTCTGGCCCCCTAAGGGGTGGGGCTTCCTCAAATGAGATGTGATTAGTAACATCAATTTGAAAGAATTTTGGTTCCTTGCATTTATGCCCTGGGGAGTGTTTGTCATCACAGTAGTAGCACAATCCTTGTTTTCTTCTTTCAGCCATTTCTACTAGAGACACCTTTAGAACCTTAAGTTTTTAGGTACATCCATGAACCTAAGTGGAATGCCCATTGACTATGAAATTTGGAAAAGTAGATTGGGCAGCTAAAGTAAGTTCCACTTTGAAAGAAATTGTGCAAGCATCTATCCATGTAGGTGGGTGGTGCATCTGGACATGTGCTTGGATGGCTTCTTTGAGACCACTGATGAAACACTCCAAGTAGAATTCAACTCCTAGACCTTATGTTCGGATGGCCAATGTATCAAAGGTTGCAATGTAGTATTTTACTGTGCTTGTTTATTGGAGCTTAGCATGATGACCAAAAAAATTAGATTCTCTATCAAAGCAGTCACAAAGGGATTTTGAGAACAACTGCCAAGTTATGTTCCCGGGATAACATTTCACATGCCACTGCCACCATTGCCATCTCTCTTGGTCCAAGTAAAGGGATCCCATAGGTAATTTAGTTGGATCATCGCGAATATCATTCAGAATGAAATTTGTTCCATTTGTGCTACCCATACTTTTGGATTAGAGCCATCAAATTTATACATGTCCAGCTTGGGTGGCCTAGGGTGGGAATGTTTGTGATTTCCATGGAAGTGAATATGATGGCTAGATTCTCCTTCAAGGTGTTCATCAATACTATATGCCTCTTGATGCAACCTCGATGTGCTCTTAGTGAGGTGTTCAATGAATGTTGAAATTTTCTCCAGGTGTTCCTAGAGAGTATCCAACCTTGTTTCAAGTTGCTCATTCTTCTCATTGGCCATGACTTGAGCTCTCGTTTCTACCATACACAAATCTCGGTCACTTGACGCTGACAAGTGAATGGTACCACTGCAATTAGCGCATTGTCCTGAATATTATGGGTTTAGTAGAAGTGTTGTGATTATAAACTAATCTTTATTCAAAACAACTCTCTTTTTTATTTTGACTCCCATCAACAGTAAAAGTTTAATAATATTTGTAAAGACATTTCAGGAGCATATTTGTATGCAAATGTGAAGGTTCAACCTGCACTTCCCAAGACCTTCATCATACCTTGGGAAGAAGTTGTGAACAATAGGAATAGAACTGGTCTCAGATATGACAAGGATGTGTCCTTTCATATTCTAGACTATTCATCCTCCCTCCATCAACAACCTAATGACTAGTGGTCCTTTGCATAACATGTGTTATAGAAAATGTTAATTAAGTATATATTTTTATTTTAAATAGTTTTATTAACATTTTTAAATAGTAATCCCTATCAGTTAATTGGACATTATGTTTTTAGAAAAAATGAAAATCGATATATGAAGTAGAAAAGTTAATGGCTTATTAAGTGATATGGACTTGCATAAATTTTTTATGGGTAGTAACCACTACTAAGTTGACACATTTGCATTTTTCCTCTTACATGTAAAAGAATTGAAGAAAACATAAATAATAGTAGGTGGTAACTCCCACTAGGTATATTTATTCTCATTTTGTTTCTATTCATTTTTTATGTGAATACTTGCTTCAATTATAGTGGTCGTAAATGACGATAAATAGGTTATTTACATGAGTAGGAATTATTTTCAATATTTTATTATGAAGCTTAACAATGAAAAACCATTGCACAAATATTTAAAAATCATTTCACAAATATTGCAATTACATCTAGAAATTGTGGCAAAAATTCTAAGGCAGTTATCCACATGGCACAACAGCTGCAATATGACCTTCAAAGTTATGGTCTAATCAAATGTTTGGAATAATATTATTTTTTTCTGTAATATTGAAAATAAATATTTTGTTTTCAAAGTTAAACATTATAACTTGGATTAGTAAACGCTAAACTAATAGTGGTCAACTGGAAAATCAATTTCTATAGTCCTGCCATGGCAAAGACTAATAACATGAACACTTGTTTTGGCTTATGTCACATGTGATGCCATTCGAAGCTAGATAAAAGAAGTGTGATAGAGCGGCACCCTAAGATCATCCATAAATACATCCAACATGTAGCATGTCACTATAACTACTCTATAATTGTGTATTACTCATGATGTAATTTCTTTGACATGTTATTGTTGCTTGGATATGAAACAAATCTGAACACTCTTAATGGTTGTATGATTAATGATTATATGACTCAATCACTACGAGTCAATTTGACAAGTAAGGAAGATTAGGTAAAATATTAAAAGCAATGAAAATGTAAAAATGAAATAAGAGAAATTGAAAATAAAATAATTAATTGGTTTAAATAGAAAATAGAATACAAGAAGAGAGGAGAAGAAATTGAGGACTAGTAGGTGAAAGGTCATGCCTTATCCTTCCCACTCGAAACTTTCACCCTCAAAGGGATTTTGTTATGTTAATCAAAGCCATGAGAAACAAAAGATAATCGATAAGGGCTTAGTCAACATAGTTGATCAAGTAAAGTTGATTATGAAAGTAATTCGATCATGCAATGTAAATCAGTTGACCAATGAGGGTAGTTACTGCAGTTATAACTACTTTCCAACTAGCTCAAGATATAAATACATACTATCATGAATGTCATTGTTGGTCTACCATTACTTGTTTTTTCCTTTACTTTTTCTATGTGATCTTGTGTATTATTATATAATGCTCCATGTATATTATGTTGTATGAAGTTCTACTAATAGCTTCCTCTTGTAATTCCTTAGATCATAACATTGGACCATTACCAGGAATACCCAATCTAGGACTATATGATAGTTTATGCATGTATAGATGTTGAGTTTGGAAGAGATTTGTAAGTGGCAACAAAGAAAACTGGATAACTATTTGAACATTTACACAAAAGAAATTGATAACACTTACACTGGCATAAGCTCAATTCTTGAATGAAACCTACAAAAATTTCCTTAAATAAGTCTCTAAAGAAAAAAATACATCAACCATGTTGCATGTGAATAACCTCTCCACCAACGAATGGTTAATGTGAAAACTAATCAATGAAGGATGCAAAAAATTATATAAGCAATTAGAGAAAATCAAAAGTGACTTTTTTGAAGAGTGTACATTTATCAATGACTTCAAACAAATAATATTCTACAATGATATCCAAATAGTTTCCTTTGCATTGTGCTTACACTATTACACGAATTTATGATCGAGAAGGGCATCAATCACATTATAGAATACAACCCTCCTCTTGCAACTCGACAATTTTTGGGAAAAAAAGTAAATAAGAAGAGTGGGAGAAATTTCTAAATGCCAAATACAAGGAAACCAAAGAAACTGTGGACTTCTTACCTCAAAAGTAAACATGGTTATCAATAAAGTCCTCATCAACCAAAAGGAAGATGGGGTCGATGATGGAGGGATGATTCATTCATGATATGCCTGAACTAGATTAGATTTACCTTACCTACACCAAAAAGCATGATGTTAGGATAAGTGAGAAAATGAAGAAACAAAAAGAATATACATTAGACAAAACAAGTAAATAAAAAGACTGCATGAAGGATGCATATAAAAAATAAATCTATTAACATTCAAAAAAATGAAAGGGACAAAAGATAGAAGAAAATGAAAGAGATGGAGGATGAAAGGGATACACATTAGTTAAATAAGAAGAATTTTCAAGGGCAAAAAGTCACTAGAGCATTGAATTATCTATGATTGATGATGACCTTTTATGCTCTTGACCTATAAGAAATTCCAGAATTCCAAATATGCGAAGAAATACAACCCAGAACACATAATAAAATGAGTAAAACAAGTATTTTATTATCCAAAGATAAAAGCAATGTTCACTTGCCTCTTCAAAAGGGAAAGAGAACATTGTTTACAAAATTCGCAAAACAAGATTGAGTTTTTGGAGCTTGAGTCACAGCTACAACAAGATGAACTTCAGTAGAAGTGTTGTGATTCTGAACTAGTTTTTGTTCAAAACCACTCTCTTTTTATTTTAAATCCTATCAATAGTAAAATTTTAATAATATTTGCAAAGACATTTCGGGAGCATATTTGCATGCAAATGTGAAGGTTCAAATTGCATTTCCCAAGACCTTCATCATACCTTGGGAAGAAGTTGTGAAAAACAGGAATAGAACTGGTCTCAGATATGACAAGGATGTGTCCTTTCATATTCTAGACTATTCAAAGACCCTCCCTCCATCAACAACCTAATGACTAGTGGTTCTTTGCATAACATGGGTTAACAAATTTATTTATTAATCATGGCCCATTTGCAACTAACTGTGGTCCCTTTCTTAAATGTCAGTCAATGACTTGCAATTATTAATATGAGCTTTATTGACTCTTTAACTAGCTATGACTATGACTCGACTCTATTGGGTTTATTACATAAATAAAGCGGTTAGGGTTGGACCATAACATGCCCTCCCCCATCAAAAGTAGCCTTGTCCTCAATGCTGAAGCTATGGAAAATGTTGAAGAATAGTGGCTGGTTCCCAGGTCATATCTTCTGGAGAGGTGTCTTTCCACTTTACGAGGAATTCCTTGATCGTGAGGCTGCACAGATGTCTTTCACGAGTATCGAGGACCTGTTGAGGTTGGAGTCAAAGTGAACTTTCCTCATCCAATTCGGGTAGTCTAGTTTGAATTCTGCAATTGTTCCCCACCACTTTCTTGAGGGATGATATATGGAAGACTGGATGGATTTTTGAAGTTGGTGGCAAGGCCAACTTGTAGGTGATTGCTCCAATGTGCCGAAGTATTTGATAAGGCCTGTAGAATTTTGGAGCTAATTTATGGTAGCCCTTTTCTTTGAGCAATGTTTTCTTATATAGTTGCAACCGCAAGAATACCCGATAGAGGTAAACTGGAAGCTAGAACGTTAGTTTTTGCCGACCGAGATAGAGGTAAACACGAAAGATATCTTCATTGTTTGTGGATTACTCGGATCAATGTAGAAACTGATGCCAACGGGGTTTCTTATAACAAATTCATCTGATTTCAAATAGTAAAACACTTTTACAAATAACTTATTGTGTGATGAAATAGGTTAGGCATGGATGAAATAAATACGTAAAGATGGAATGGATAAAACAAATTCTCCCCGAGAATTTCATTCGGGAAGGTCGAAACATTGATAAGTTTTTTAATGTTGGATTGGAAATGAATGAAAAGAATTCAA
>APFE030982509.1:0-25881 GCA_000404065.3 Pinus taeda
TCAAAGAAACCCCTTGATTTTTTTGATTGGTATTGGGCTTCTTCCTCCTCCCTTATGTATTTGGCTCTATCCGCTGTTGACACCGCTGCACAAATTTTGATTCCTATTTGTTTCTCTCCATCCCATGGCCTTTTCCCGCAGAGGTGTCTTCTAGCACGGGTGTATGAACCTGTGTAATCAGTGTTGCAATGGGGGCAATGAAATTTAGTGGTTCCTCCCCCTCTCCCTGTTTCAGCCCTGTGAACATATTTCCACAATGGGGTTTGGTCTTGTTTAGTCTTTTGAGTGTCCTGTTCACCCTCCTCCAGCTCCTCCTCACCGGGTTTTCACCCATTTGACTTTGTCCAGCTTCTTCATCCCCCTCTTCAGTTTGGCCCCTTCCGTTTCCTACTCTCCAGCATCATAATAACCATAAAAGGGACCAGGAAGAGGAAAATGCCTAGAAATATAGTCAGGTCCATGGTGTTTGATGTTTGTAGGGTTTTCATTCAACAATCTGCAAATTAATTTTAATTTATGGATTAATTAACTTAATTTATTAATTTAATTCAAATTCATCATTTTAATACTCAATAAACTAAATTAAATTCCCTAAATTACTACCTAACTAAATTAAACTAGTAGATTAGCTAAATTATTAAGTTACTTACCTCTGCAG
Source organism: Pinus taeda (assembly GCA_000404065.3). Classification (NCBI taxonomy): domain Eukaryota; kingdom Viridiplantae; phylum Streptophyta; class Pinopsida; order Pinales; family Pinaceae; genus Pinus; species Pinus taeda. The sequence continues at coordinate 659 of APFE030982509.1, forward strand.
GCTTGCTCCTCGCTCCTTGCTCCTCGCTCCTCGCTCTTCAGCAATTGCTCATTGCTCCTTTGCTCTTGCTCTTCAAGCCCTCAACCTCTTCAAACCAAAATAATGAAATGATTTTATGCCCAAAAGGGCTTTTAAACAATTTTTTTTTTTAAATTTAACTTTTTTTCGGGTCCGCGGATTTTTTTTCCGCCGACCCGCTCCCGGCCAGCTGAAAATCGCTCCCGGAGTGATTTTTTAAAGCTCGGGAGCGATCGCTCCCCGATCGCTCCCGGAGCGATTTTTTAAAGCTCGGGAGCGATCGCTCCCTGATCGCTCCCGGGCTTTAAAAAGCGCTCCGGGAGCGACGGAGCGGCCGCTCCCTAGGTCGCTCCCGAAATCGGCAGGGAGCGAAATTTTTTTGGAAGGGAGCGCGCTCCCGAAAATCGCTCACGTCCGGGAGCGATTTAGGGAGCGCGCTTCGGGAGCGGGTTCGAAGGGGGGGGCGGGGGCACTCCCCCGCAACTATGTGCAAGTCATCACTGATAATGCCTCAAATTATGTTCTTGTTGGAAAGTTGCCAAAGGCCAAATATAGAACCATATTTTGGACCTCGTGTGTTGCACATTGCATATAGACCTCATGCTTGAGGATATAGGAAAAATGGAGTGGGTGAAGAACCATGTAGAGCATGCCAATAGTATCACAAAATACATCTACAAACACTCATGGGTATTGAGCCTAATGAGGAAAAACATTGGGGGCAAGGAGCTTGTTAGGCCCGCCATCACAGGATTTGCAATTCACTTCCTCACATTGCAATCTCTCACTTCCCAACAACAAAACTTGCAGAAAATGTATTCCAGTGATGATTGGAATTCAACTCCATCTTCCAATAGATGCAGCTAGGTATATCCTAAACCCAAAGTATCATTAAAAAGTTATGCTAGGAGAAGATCATACTATGGAGGTCAGGGATGGGTTGTACGAGTGCTTGGAGCGCATGGTACCTGATGAGTCACAACAGTTAGAAATACATCAACTTGTTGCTTTCTCTAGGGTTTGCTACCCACCACCAATGGGTGACATGCATAGGAGATTTTTTTTCTCCCAGATTTGACTAGAATCGATAGCCCCTTTCCGCCAACAAATAGCTCAATGTGCCACCATTCTCTGCCACCTGAGCCAACCATTATATGTCCTCGCCCATATGTTATGATTGTATGTTTGAAGGTGGGCCTTCCAACCCCGAATGTATCGTTTTTCATTATAAAATTCGGTGTTTTTGCTTGTTTGTACTGGAACATTTAGACATGGATTAGTGGGGGGATTTGGTGGAAAGAATGGGCTTGGACTATACTCTTGTTCCCTTGTCCCAACTTGGTGGTTAGTCTTGTATCCTAGTCCCATTGGATCCCCTTTATTGGCCACTGACTTTAGGAGTGGCACTACATGGAAAACCCCGTTTCTGGTTGCGTGGTCCCGCTTCCTAAAACCATATATATCACTCCCTTTCGCTCATTATAACCCCTTTTCACATATTTCTCATATGGGTTCCACATTTGTCAATTGTGTCCACAAGGAATTAGCCTCCCCTTCCCCTTGTCCACACTTTGGGTTAGGCCTAGAACAATGCCCTGGAGGTTGATGCAGCTAAAAAGAAAGTCAAAAGCATAAGTTGGCCACTTACAACAAGAAATGTACCATAAAATGCAAAAGATGGTCACGCCATAAAAATTTAGCGTGTGGGCAAAAGCTAAACATGAGCTCTACCCCTTATCATTATGGTCATCACCTTGGTTCCTAGGGCCCCTATGTGTGCCACCTGCATCATTAAGGAACCAGTGATTGTTCCAACCTATGGTGGGCGATGAACGGCCCAACCTTAAGGGGGTGTTCATTGCTTTATCATATGCATCATGCTCTCATTCCCTTGAACCCCAAGCAGTTAAAAGAAAGGAAAATCAATAAAAGGCACAAAGGTCAGGGTAACTCTTGAACCACAATTGCCCCCTCCTACATTTATATATCCATGTGTGGGCTTCCCTCATTATAGCTACCCTGGTACCATGGCATGTGGGTTGGGCCTTCCCTGCTACCCCACTTTGTTCCACCATCACTCACATAACACTTGCCATCTGACGGATGTACCATGGACCTGTCACTCCCTTAGAGGTTGAAACCACCAAATAGGTTCCTTTATTAACCTCCATGTTGAGCTTGGGGACACCAGTACATTCTAAAGCCCATTTGGAAGGGCATGCCACTATGAAGTGTCCACTTGGGCCCCTGATTTGCAAGGTTATTTACTCAATTGCTCTAATGAATTTTTGTACTGGAAGGTGAGGAGACACCATGGATCTTATACAGGATTGCAGGTGGGTCTTCATCTTGGACTTGGCCTCCCTATACAAGATCCAGGCCCTCTAGGGGGTCGTGATGGCACTTGTAGGGTGAGTGTTGAGAGCCATGGGCCTCCACCACAGCAGAGCATTGATTGCCACGCCATGGGATTCTTCAACACCACCTATTTCTTGTCTGTGCCCCAGTCATGCAGAGATGATGATGCACTTGGACCACATTGCCCAGCCAACCTGATGCTTGCACTAGACATTTGGTAGCTGATCCAAGGCCCAAACTGGGTTTTGTCTCACCCAAGGAGACATGGTAGGGATTGTATCATCATTTTAGACTTTATTGGTGGAGCAATGACACGTTTGATCCAACTGGAGACCTGTGATACCATTCATAGTGCCTTTAATGTCCCCTAATTTTGGATTACCTAGTGAGCTGGTTAGGGAGGGTTTTCCAGAGCATGAGTTAGCCTGGTCATACGAGCAGGATCACTCCATTGATAGGCCTGAAGGGTTTTAGAGTTTTATGGGTCCGACTAGGATTGCTTACCAAATCTCATCATCGTGATCAATTCCGCAAAGTTTGCTCTTGGTTTCATTGCATTCTGACGATTTTCATAAAATGGCATTATTAACAAGCATATTTTAATTAATTATGCTTAAGGTGTTGTTTCGTGTTGATTACTTGGAGAAACACCTAAGTGTAATAACTCGTTGGAATCAGGGCAAAAAGATCTACAGGGCAGATTGATAAAAAGGGGCTTTGGGTGGGCCAATGTAACAACAAAGGAGAATTAAGCATTTTTTGGCATTAAAAGTGACTTTAATTAGTTTATAAAAGTCACTTTATTAAATAAGAAAGAAAAAGTGCTTTTAAATTTTTTATTGCAAGGAAAAGTTAAGTGAGATATAAAAAAAGGGAAATGAGGGGGTCTCTCCTGATTTATTCGTGCATTTGTGAGTTTGGAGAAATTGCTCTTAGAGAGAGTTTGAAGAAGAAGCTTAGGATTTTGGAACCCTGGTCGTCATATCAAACTTCAGTATTGAAACTTGACACCCTAGTTTGGATTCGAGAGTGAGATCACTCAGATTTCACCGATGAGCTTCAATGGTGAACAAGATTTCTAATAAATATTGAGGTATTCTAGTGTTATCAGTTGACTTTATGGTCTTATTTGTTATTTTCCATCTCGTTGTGACAGGATGGGAGATACCCATGAAGATATTAATTTCAAAGCCACAGTTGGGGTCGATTTGGTAGTCACATCTCATACAATCAAGGGGAGTCGAATGTCTAATGCCAAAAACAAGTTTTGGAGTTTGAACAGGCCCCAAAAACATTCACTTCCTCGCTGGTCAAAGTCTTTAGCTGAGGCACGAAATTGCTAAGGTGGAAAGAGGTCGAATACCCTCTCATTTACCATTGGATATGTTTCCTTTCTACTAAGGAACATATTGTTGGCATTGGGACATTGAGTCGTGAGCCTCTTTGCCGCTGGAGGAAATTTCTTGGTCGTATTCCTTGATTCTGATATGTGTCTCTCTATTGGGAAAGAGGGACAAAAGTTTTTAGTTCAAATATTATTCAGGTTGAGCTTCATACAGCCCATTTCTCTAGAATGTTGTCGCTGTTGGTGTCATTTCCTTATGCATGGGACGGGGTATGAAGAAAATGAGGTATAAGCTTGGTGTTCTCAACACTTTAGCAACTAGAGCTTTAAGAGTTTATGATGACAACCATCTCAATGAAGAGAAAGCACATCTCCTAAGTGTTTTCTTTAATAATGGGTATAGTAAACACCAATGTACTAAGGCTTTCCTCGGAGCTGAAAAAGGTCCTAGTGCTAAGAAAGATACCAAAAATCGATTTTTTGGTGTTCATCTTCCTTTTATCCAAGGGACCACTAACAAGATTGCGAAGATCCTAAGGACGCATAAGGTGGATTTAACTTTTAGGCCTTTAAATACCATCCAGAGCTCCCTTATATCTGTAAAAAACCCAGTGGACCCCAAGAATATGAAGGGTGTTTACGTTATCCCATGCTCTTGTGGGACTCCCTACAACCCAGTGGACCCCAAGAATATGAAGGGTGTTTACGTTGTCCCATACTCTTGTGGGACTCCCTACATTGGTGAGACTAGTCGCTCGCTTAATCAAAGGATTCGTGAGCATGCCGCTGACATCAAGCATGGCAATACCCACTCCTCTGCTTTGGCAGAGCATGTAGATAAATCTAAACATCACATCTGCATTGAGAGTCATTTCCATCACCGTAAATTGAGGGAGGCCCTAGAAATCGAAAAAAGACCCAATAATTTGAATAGAGATAATGGTTGGATTATTAGTGGAAGTTGGTTCCTTGTCCTGTCCTTCTAGTTTTTTAGGTTTCTTTTTGGAATTTATTTTGTTTGTTTATTTATCTGTGTAGGTATTGGTGTCATTTTTATAGTATTTGTTGTTGGTTTATTCTTCATTAGAGTTTATATTCTTGATCCTTCGTGTTTTCTTAAGTATTTTATCATCTTATTCATTCTTAACTCCTTTTAGTATTTTTGTTATTTGTTTAATGAGCCTCAACCCCGTATTTTATTGATGACCCTGTTTTATTTTTTTCTTTGAATATATATATATATTTCTTTTGACTTGTATATATTTTTGTTTTATTTTATTTATTTTTCATTAATTATTTTTATTTTAGTTTATTTTATTTCCATTAATTATTTTTATTTAAAATGTCTGTCTCGATTAGGGCCTTGATCTTTTTTAAATTTTTTACTTCTTCTCTGTTGGAATTTACTGATTTTTTATCTTGTTAGTTATTTTTTCGATATATTCCCCATTAAAAAGATTTTAATATATTTGAATTTTAATAAATTAATTTAAATATTATTTTTCAAAAACTAGCCATTTAATATAGTCGTTACTTAATAATATTTGCTTTTAATAAATTAATATCGTAATTTAAATATTATTTTTCAAAAACTAGCTGTTACTTAAAAATATTTGTTTCTAATAAATTAATATCATAATTTAAATATTATTGTTCAAAAATAGTCATTACTTGAAATTATGGTCTCTACATTGCTCTTTATTTAAGCTTTTGCCATGGTCTGCCTCTTCATCTGGACCTGATGATGAACCACACTTGTTGGTTCGAAACGCATCGGCCAAAAATTTCTCTTATGTGATTTCTACCAAAAGACTTTTCTTAATTCATTATGGATCCCAGAAACCTGAATTCAGAAAAAACGTTGGACACTCTAAACACAACAGCAAACACGTGTGGCTATTTTCTCTGGAAGGACTGCTAAATTGAAGACATCTTCGTTGCAGAGAAAGAACCAGGTTTCCTTGTCACATTATTCTTCGATGTATTTGCTTAGAAAATATACAAAGAGGCTTTTTCCTGTCATTTCCTTTGTGGTGAAGATTATACATCAGCACTGTAAAATTTCTGAGTTGTTGATATAAATATATCAGTCCACTGGGGTGTGTTTTAAGGGTGTTTATTATCACTGTATGTCCTTATTGAGAGTGAATGCATGAATATACACCTACAACAGTGTTTGTCCTAAATTGTTTGAAGAAATCTGCGACCAAACTCAGTCACACACTCAGAAAATTATTGAAATTTTGTGTTGTTCCCTATGTGAGAATATTACAGTGGTAAATGGTCACCTACAGCAAGTATAAACGAACTGTTTGAAGAAATATATCACTCAAACTCTAGCTAAAAAACTCAGAGAGGAAAATTGGAAGATTAACAAGTAGGATTATTACAGTGGTATCAGAACCTTAATCTTGGCTCAGTCGTGGGTTGTTGTTAAAAAAACAGAGCATGTTCTAGGACAGCTGTAGGGTTCAAAGGGCAGATTATAACAAGGGAAAAATGCTTCCAAGTCAAGAAGAATTGTTGGCCCAAAAATTTGAAAACTATAACAAAATCTTTGCAAAGATGATAGAGCACATGGAAGCATGGGTGTCATCAAAGGCAGCAAATAAAAAAAGGAATAGCAGATACAAAGATGAAAAGGTAGCTAAGGACCAGGAAGTAAGGATTGAAGGGAGCCCAAAGGAGAATTATAATACAGATAAAGATAGGAGAAAGGTATTGACTCATATGGAAGAGACAGTGGCTGTAGTTGATGGTGAATACCATGACCAAACTCCCAGGACGAATTGGGAAAAGTCATACCCATTGAAAATGAAGCTAGCACAGATCCACAGCAACAGGTTGGTACAAGGGGTTGGGATGAAGAAGGGTCAAAAATTGCTACAAAATACTTGTCATCACTTAGCGAGATTGTTGAGTTAGATGATGAGTACAAAGAAAATCATGAAGCCACGACAATTGATGATGATTCCCAAGAGGTTTGCAGAGATGATAAGACAGGTTGTCAACGATGCGAACCCAGGCCCATCAATTGATGAAACAAATGTTGCTCATAAGCCTACTTGTGCCCATAACTTGGAAAACCAATTGAAGCTGAACACAGACAAGATTATGGCAGCCACGTGGCAATATGATAATATATAGGCATTGGTGGCAGATTATTGTTGGAGGAGTGCAGTGATACATGACAATTTGGGAGGAGAACCTTCACTTGCAGATTTTCAGACCCTTAGAAAGGCATTGGTAGAGATGAAATCTAACTACCTACACCTCCTTTCAGACAAATATCACCTACTCATGTTTGCTGAGATATATCATGATGCACTAGTAGGGAAAGAGGAGGAAGTCGACAAGCTTACTTATGAGCTTAAGATTTCCCAGGAGTCCTTGAAGAGCACTCAGATGACCCTTCAAGAATCAGAGTTGCAGGTCGAGCAACTTTGAATGGAGTTGCATTGTGTACATTATTCTATGGCAACCATCACAAAAGAGGATGTTAGGGACATTCACGATTTGATAGAAGAGCCTCCTGTGATAGTGGAGCGCAAGGAGCACCTAGATGAACTGGCACTTGTAGAGAGGTATGTTCCAAAGGTTTCTGATTATACACCCATGGGATGTGGATACAGATATATTTCATATGAGGATACGTCCATCTAGGATCCAAGTTCGGTTGACACGAGCGGAGTGGATACTAGAGACCCTGGTTGGCATTGGGATCCAAGTGGGGTTTTCAACCAGTTCCCAAGTGTGAAGGATGACTACAACTTTGACAGAGTAATTGACCCAATGAGCAAGCATTCACGTTCCTTCACACTTCCATTAGAGTTATGGTCAGCATTGGTGGCGAACTGGTTTGAAGCAGGAATGTGCGGACTTCAGGAGATGTCTTGGCACATCGTTCATGCATGGGGTTGCAGGGTGGTCAGAATGCCCCGACGAGAGTTATTAAGATGGTATGGCATTTGTATGCCACCAGATAGAGCAATATATGGGAATGATGTTCTTCCATTGATGTATTGGGCACAGAAGCCACTGAGAATCGACACAACAGTGACATCCCCATTAGCATGTGAGGAGTCATGCCACCTAGGTCTACCAGGAAAGAGGAGATATGGCTCACATCATGGTGGGTCCACTAGCAGGATGGTAGATACATTAGCGCATGCAGGATACCAGACAGTATAGGGTGCCTCAGCAGTAGGTGGTGATATCCAGTGGGGTACAAGGATATGCCATGGTGCACAGAGGTATGCAGAGGAGTACGATGATGCCATGGTTTTACGCAGTGGTGTAGGGAGTTGCACAACAGGATCTCAGAGCATTGCTTTTGGGGAGGCAGATTAATTGGGACATCGGGCATATCAATGGGCCTGGCTTACCTAGGATCGATGACTGGATGGATAAGCATCAAGGAGCATTGCATTCCTCTAAGTTTGATCTTCAATTGGAGCATCACCTAATTAGAGTCAGAGATTAGGATACTCGCAAAACTACCCATGGGTAACCATATGGGTACTTCATCATGCCTTTGGGATTGACCCATGCATCTGTCACTTTCCAATACAGCATATTGTTACAGAGGCTTCTGTTGCTCTTTGATGCTCTCATCACATATAGCAGGACACACGATGGTCACCTGAGACAAATGGGTGAGACACAGTGCATCGTGGACAAGATAATGACTTCCCAATTGAGGCATATGGTTGAAGCGTGAGTTGACAGATACATGATTAGGGATGATGTGACCCATTGCAGAGGCAGTGTATGTTCCGCCCCTGAGTACACACTTAAGGAAATGATCGGGAGAGAGTTGCATGACACACCTTCGGTAGGACATTTCGAGGCATTATATGAGCATGGGGCACAATGGATGGTAGGCCTCTTTTACAGGAAAGCATGTGGGCTCCAGGCAGTAATTAGGTACACCGTACATCACCAAGAGACGACATAGCATACTCTGTTGTGTGATTAGGCAGAAGCAGGGTAGTTTAGCAGGCACCATATTGATTCATGATACATGGTGTCAGTCTATTGGTTGCTAGTGTTATCAGAATCGGACCAGAACTGGTGGAACCGACTGGTCCAACCGTTTTTGGCCCAAAATTGATCTGAACCGGCCGGTTCAGGACAAGTTCTATGCAGAAAAATGTTGCCCTTTTTTTCAGTTGGTTGCACACTTCTTACTCTCCCCTAGGCTAGCCTAAATTCAAGCCTATGGCCCTCAGCCTAATAATCAAGTCGATGGCCCTAGTATTGCTATGCAATTCATGGTAATGTTAAATTCTTCACTTTTACTTAAATTTTTAACATTACCATGAAATGACTCAAGATGTTTGAGAGTGGTTCCAACCTCAATGGATTTCATATGGAAAAAGTAGAATTTTAAATTTCACTCAAAATCCAACAAACTTAATAGTTTTTCAGGATTTCAAGATTGGGGGGATTGCACCGTTTCCATTGGATTTTGTCATGTACGAGAGTATGGAACTAGTATTTAATAAAGAACACCAAGCCCTATGTGTACTTTGATGTTAGTGGCATTGGTTGTCAAACTCCTCTATCATGACTCTACTAAATATATACCCATCACTCAAACAAAATCTTGACATGACATGCTACGTTTTTCCTATCTTATTTTAATGCCTAAATGGTTATATTGATGGTGAAGACCCCAATATAGGTAATGATTTTGATGATATGTAGGCATTTGTTGTAACATGATTTTTTTTGGATGCTAGAGGCCACCTAGAGCTTATTTGTTGATGTATTTTTTATTCATAGATGGATTGCACTTGATGCTATTTTGGTTATGTGCACCCTTACATGCTATGTAGATGAGAATTTTTGCATATTTGTGTATAAATGGTTTGGATTCATATGGATGCACATGAATATAAATGTTTTTCTTTAAAATATGAATATTGTAAGACTTTAAGCTCCTGTGGTTGTTATTTTGTGTAGTATTTACCGGATTATCCACAGTATCATATTCATCATGTCGACGTTTCGAACCCCAAAGGGGATCCATCATCAAGACCAAAAAATGGTAGATTTTGTTCTTTGGTCCTGATGATGGATCCCCTTTGGGGTTCGAAACGTCGACATGATGAATATGATACTGTGGATAATCTGGTAAATACTACACAAAATATAAATATTTTATGTGTTTTTGGTAAACTGGTTATTTACCAGTTCTAGTGCGGTTCCGACCAGCTCCCAGTCCACAAGGTTTTTCAGTTCAATCACCAGTTTAGTTTTGATAACATTGTTGGTTGCATACAGGAACTAGTGATGAGGCACAAATGGGCGCCAATTATTAGCAGTACTTCGCCGCAACAATCAGTTATAATTAGAGTGTCACAGTGGCAACATGGCAATTCCCTTATGAGATTAGCATGGGACCCAGGCATTACAAGTCTCGACAACTCAGCTAACATTATGGAAGAGTTGGTCTTTACAAGGGGAAGATCACTGAGATCTTCCATTGGACTTCAATTTGGCGGAGCTTGTTTCACATCTCAGTTCCTGTGAACGAGAACCCTTTTTAACAGGTTTTGGACGTACTTTTAGGAGTTCACTCATGAGGAATTCTATATAGAACAGCCCAAGGGGTTCGAAGTTCTAGATCAAAAGACACATGTATGCAGGTTGAAGAAAGCCCTCTATGGGTTGAAGCAAGCTCCTCGGGATTGTTATGAGAGGATCGACAACTATCTAATGAAGTTGGGTTTCACAAGAAGTGCAATTGATCCGAACCTTTATTTCAAGTTTAAAAATGATAGACCTCTCATCTTGGTACTTTATGTGGACAATCTCTTTCTGACAGGTGCAGACCCTCTTATTTATCAATGCAAGAGGGAGTTGGCTTTTGAATTCAAAATGAAGGACCTAGGATTGATGACTACTTGTTAGGCTTAGAGGTCTGGCAAAAGGTAGGTGAGATTTTCCTTTCCCAAGGAAAATACATTGTTAAGTTACTTGAAAGATTTGGGATGGTGGATTGTAAGTCCATGACTACTCTGATGGAACTTAACTTCAAGAAGTTATGCGGAAGTGTTGTTGGGCCCGATTTGGGAAATCCTTCTGAGTATCGTCAACTCTTGGGGGCCCTAATGTTCTTAGTGAACTCCCATTTGAACATATGTTTTGCAGTGAATACATTGAGTCAATTTATGGTCGAGCCTCATCACATACAATGGATTGCTGCCAAGAATCTCTTGAGATATCTCCGGGGCACAATCACCTATGGACTGAGATACACTGCCAGGAATTTGACGCTCCATGGTTATTCTTACGCTAACTGGGGTGGCAGTGTGGTGTATCGTAAGAGCACATTGGGATGTTGCTTCTCACTAGGTTTTGCTTCAATATCCTAGATGAGCAAGAAGCAGAAATCAGTTGCTTTGAGCACCATCAAGGCCGAATATATTGTTGCTACATGGCCTCCTCTGAAGTTGTTTGGTTGAGGAAGCTCTTTAGTGAATTGTTTAGGCCACCGTGATCTCCTGCGACAACCAAAGTGGGATTCGTCTTTCTGATAATCCCGTGTTTCATGACCGCTCCAAGCATATTGATATCAGGTACCACTTTATCCCAGATATGGTACAACTGGGAGCAATAAAGCTCCACCCCATTGGGACTGATGAACAAGTTGCAAATATTCTTACGAAGCCCCTGGGGAAGGTCAAATTATTAACCTTCTGTGAACGACTTGGAGTCGTGGAGAGACCCTCTTATGAGGGTCACATTTGAGTTGGATGTTGAACTCTAGGAGCTCAGGGGGAGTCGGGGTACTTCTTGGAGCTATGAGCAACCATAGGGTGAGTAGTTCACCTTCCCCTAGTGGTGTGTTGTGTATAGGGTGAGTGGTTCACCTTCCCTTGTGATACCCCATGATGGTAGGATGAGTGATTCACCTTCTCCTATGGCATATGAGCAGGATGAGTGGTTCACCTTCTCCTGCCAATACATCCTACACATGGAGTCTGGGACTCATGGGAAGTACCTCGCATATGGCCAATGAGTTGGGAAATGAGGATAGGGACCATAGTACTACCGATGGACACATTGTGTACTACTGTACTCTCTATGCTAGGATGTTTGATATTGATCTGGGATTAATGGAAACTGAGTTCGAGTTAGTGGAGAGTGGTATGATACACTCTCAATCATTTCTTCTTCATTATTTCTTCATGGTTCAACAAAGCAAAGCATGGATGATAGAGATGGTACAAACTGTCAGATGGTTTGGCAGGTGGAGTTCTCCCTAGTGGAGAGGAAGTGTTAAAATTGGCAACTAGGACCTTGGACAACTCATATGATGGAGATGATATTTTTATTGGATTACTCTTTCCGAGAGGTGCAGGATTGATCTAAAGATCATCTCATTCTGACAAGTATAAATGGAATTATAAATTTATATCTTCTATGGACAAATTGTCAAGGTCGGCCAGAAGTCTAATGTAGGCTCATGAAGCCCTACAGACGTGTCTCTTCAACCTCAACGTTGGGTATATATAGAGGAGTCATTTTCCTCATTGGTCACTCATCATCACACATTTTTCTCTCTATACATCCGATTGGATCATACAAAATTATAGGCAGCCTGTTCCTCTCCACATGTGCGAAGGTTTGACTAGGATTTCTGTTCTCTATGTTGACCGAGTTGCACCCAGCTTTGACCAGCATTGACCGGGCAGTGTTTGACTTCGTTTGACTGCATTTTTTGTGGGAAATTCTCTATTTGGGCAGGCCGCATATTCTGGCACAAAAATCAAGATTTTTTAGCAGGTTGACCAGCATTGATTACAGTGCTTTGACCACAGATAGTTGGCTGTGCATTGACCAAGTTTGACCAGATTTTTCAGGACTGTTTTGGGTTGATTTGGACTATCTTTGGAGGCCGAGTTACTAGGTTTGACCGAGATGAATTGGAGGAGAATTTCTGCTGGTTTGACCAGCGTTGACTCTGTTTAGGTCATCCTGTTGACTGCAGTTTGACTGGACTGTTTTTGACAGTGTTTGGGCAAGTAAAATTTGTATATTGTACTCTCTCTCTATTGAACTTTTGAAGAATAATAAGAAGATTTGATCAAAGGATTTTCACCACATTGGGGCTTTTCCCTGGCATCCGCCAAATACTGTGTCCTCTTGTCTTGGCTTGTCTTCTGCTTATTGATTATGTTCTATCTGCATTTGCCATTTACTATCAATGTTAATTTGATTGCTAATCTGGAAATTGATATTGGGCTAATAAGAAAAATTGAAGTAAATTGCTCTAAAGCATAGAACATACCATTGTTATCTAAAATTAACACTTGTCAAATATGGGACGATGGGCTTATCCTTGCTCATCCAGATACTCCTCCACTTCTCCTTAAGAGCAAGCTTCCTGGTATCACTAATTTTTGTCAATGCTCCGCCTTGTGCAGCCATAAATCAACGAGAGAAGGGCACTCCCATAACATCATTTAAAAAACCTTCGCAAAGTGTAGAAGGATAGATGAGACTTGGAGTAAGTTCAAGAAGACATCAAGATTTTTAGCCATGGCTGATATGAAGATAAATAGAGATCAAGGATACTTTTGAGATAATCAAGCTGATGTTTCCTTGTGAGATGATATGTGATGAAGTTTCATTTTACTGAGAAAAATGGAAAACATATTATCTTCAGGCTAAAAGCAAAACTAGACATCAAACTATTCAATAAAAGCTTGGAAATAGAGAAACCATACAACTGGTTACACCAGTTAAATATCTATATCACTTGCCATGAGTACACATCCACATAGATCTTTTTTGTCCAATTGAAAATGACTGGGGATGCGCTGGTATGGTGAGAAATCTTTTGCCTAAGACAAAGATAGCAAGGAAAACTTGCATGGCTATCTGGGAAGAATCCAAGCTAGCAATGAAAAAATAGTTCTAAACTTCTATCCTGTGGATACGAACCTAATTGCTCATATGGTGACAGTATCTCCTAAAAAAGTCAGAACATTTTGTAACTGACTTATTGCAGAGATATCCAAATTTACAATCCAGAAAGATATGTCTTTTCACAAGCACAACCAAGAAAACAGAGTTGCCTACAAGAAAGGAAAACTTGAATGGCTATCTGGGAAGAATCCAAGCTAGCAATTAAAAATTAGTTCTATCTTGTGGATATGAACCAAAATTGTTGATATAGTGACAGCATATCCTACAAAAGTCAGAACATTTTGTAGCTCACTTATCGCAGAGCTGTCCAAATATACAATCCAGAAAGAAATGGTGTTTCACAGGCACAACCAGGGAAACAGAGTTGCCTACAAGACCTCTCAACCTATAAACAAATTAATGTCTGCCATTGCATTTTGGTATTGGCCCAAGTTTTTTATCATTTCTGTAGTTTTACAAAATTCAGGGCTTTTCTAAAAGTGCAAGCTGTAATATGGTTTGGGCCCAAAATTTGTTTGTACCTGTATATATAGGTTATAATGCTTTGTATGATCATTATTGGGCTGAATGCTCAAAATATCAACTGTTGAAGCTTATGATTAAGATTTAAAACAAAATAGTTAAATATATTTTAAAAACATAATTAATTTAGACATAACTCCAGGGAAATGTTTAACATAGTAAGCTACTCTTCGAATTGAACATTGGCCATATTTATCATTTTTTATGGGCTTATCTTTTTCCTCTGTGCTCCATTTTGATTTACAATGGCACTTACAACCATATGCTGCTTTAAAAATGCATAATTTGGACTAGTAACCTATGAATAATAGCTAGACAGTTCAAGAAAATACAAATATAAATTATCATAAGTAGCCATTTAAGATAATCTCGGAATGGTTCAAAAAAATGCCTATGACCTAATAACAGCAGCCCTCCACTGCAATGCTGCCTAAACACATCAATGAAAACAATGATGAATTAGGAAATTTCAAAGGAAAAAATTGAGTGAGCGCTTAAGATTCAGAAGAAAAAAGAAAAAAAAAATAAAGGAATCGGAAAAGTAGATGGAAGGTGGAAAAGAAAATAGCTCAAAAAGCGCATCCAGGCAAAGCAAACAATGCCTTTGAGCTGGTAAAAGCAGCCCCCTACTAACAGAGCACTGGTTCACTGGTGAGTTAGGATTGGTTAACTGGTGAGTTTGACATAAGAAGAAAAAGCGAGTATTAATGCAGAATAAAGTGAAAACATTGCACTGCAACAGGACATAGGTAACAACCACAAGCCAAAGAAGGCCCCAAAAGTATGACACCAAAACTGCTTACGATATTAATAGCAGAGTAAGCAAGGCCTTTATCACATCAATCCCAGCTTCGGGATTGGCAAAGCTTTTGGTGCAGGTATGCCTTATAAGCCATCCGGGTGTTACAAACATCTGGCAGAGTTGTATATTGCCCACCAATGTTGGTACTTCCTGTGGCCTGACCCGCCGGTATAGATTTGGTTTCAAAGGGACGCGCCAGTTGCAAGTACCAGAAAATTTTGGCAGAACAGATAGCCGTCAGACCTGGCACCTAACCCAGAGTGAATGTGGCACAAGCACTTAAAATGACCCAAATGACTACATGCCAACATGACCTAGATAAGAGCCTATGATGGTTTCAGTAAACATTAGAATTAGGGTGTATGGAGATGAATACCTTCAAAACGGAGCTGAGACTCTCATGTTCATCCACCTCGGAAAAATGCTCCTGCCATCGATCCCAATCCCACTGGGTAGCGCTGGCACTGGCATTAACATTGCTGATAATATTCGCTTTCCCTCTGTGAAATTCCAAATAATTTTGCAGCCTTTTGCCCGCACCGCTCGTAACGCCACCGATGTTGGATGATGATCTGCTCTCCCCACCCTCAGATGAGGAGGAGGACCCATGGCAACAGATGGGATAAGGATGAGGACAATACCTCGCACGCCTTTTATCGCATCCCTTCCAATCTCCACAGTACAATGGAAGATTTGCCTGCACCACACCTGCTGCTGCTACAGTTATCGCCATTCGCTTCTTTCTTCCTAGATATGGGTACCACGGACTCCTGGTGTCCAATAAGTAGCGAAGTCAAAAACGAAGCCCACGCTTTTGCCTCAAAAATTATCTATACACCTTTTTGCAAATAAATAAAATATTATATACCTTTTAAGTAAATTAATTATATATATATATATATATATATAAAAGTGTAAATTTTGCCTAAAAACCATGAAAAATCTGACACTATTTTGGTAAAATCTTGCAAAGGTTTTTGGAAATCTGGGTTACAGCTTTCAAGCTCCAAGATTTTAAGTGCTTTAAGGGTTTTGGTGGTGTTAAATTCTTTTGCACCATCAAAAACACAATTCAACCACTCTTACTATTAGAGCTTTTGTAAAAAAAATAGTTGGATTCTAGTTAGTTTTAGTGGCCTTGACAAATTTGATGCTTTGGTTTTATATATAACACAAGGCGTCAAATTTGCCCAAACGGACTATATTATATATATATAGTTTTTCTCTTCGTCGATTTCAGCTATTTATAGTGCTTCCCTAACAAATTTTGATGCCTTGGTTTATATATATTATATATATATATATATATATATAACTTTAATTGGCGCAAATTTTGCCCAAACGACTAATCTCTTCGTCGATTTCGCTATTTTTAGTCGTCCTAACAAAGTTGACGCATTGGTGAAGAGAAAAAGAGAAACAACTCTATATATATATAAGGCGTCAAATTTGTCCAAATGACTATATATATAGAGTTGTTTCTCTTCATCGATTGTGCGGATATATATATATATATAACTAAGGGGTCAAATTTGCCCAAACCACTATATATATAGTTGTTTCTCTTCATCGATTGTGTGGTAATTATGGTTTTTCCCAAAAAGGAAAATATCATCCATTTTTCTATTGAAAAAGGAGTACATGGCCAAAACATTTATCATTTGCATTGATGTGTCATTTCCGTCCATGAAGTGCAAGATATCTTATAACGAACATTACAAAAAACAGAGTATCCAAAAATCTATCAATATACAAAAAAGTGGATATATGGACACTAAATGTAAGAGTAAATGTTATCAACATAGAAATCTAGATGCAATTGTGAATGAGTAAGGATTGAAGACTCAATGTTATTTCATGGAGTTGACAGAAGTAAGGCAAATTTCGCAAAATTTTAGTATAAGTTGGATGAGGTTAAACCATTGGAAATTCCTGACCCGTGGAAAGTTGAATCCTCACACAGTTCAATAATAAGCAGCCCTGTCTTTCTTCAAAATAGATGAAGCCTTCTTCTGCAAATAGGGCCTTCTTTGAGAGGATGTCCGCTAGACTATTCCATTCCTAGTGAACATGTTGGAACGAGAGGAAAAGGAAATTTTCTTTTGGAATTTTTACCCTTTTTTGCTAGTATTTCAAATTTAAAAACTCAAATTTATATCTCCCTGCAAACCAATTAATGATGCACTTTGAGTCCCCATATACCTTAAGAGAGTCAATATTTAAATGAGAGGCAAAAACAAGAATGCCCTAACGTGTAGCACTTTCTTCCTTGGTGTTTGTGCCTATCCCCAAATTCAGCCAAATACAAAAGGAGAGAGCCCCCCGGTAGAGTAAAAAAGCACCTCCACCACACATCCCTTCTTGCACTGCACCATTCAAAAATTCAACATTACACGTTTGAGGGCTCAAGGGAAAATGAAAGTTTTGGCAATATTTTAACTTTTAAGGCATCAATAAATCATTAAAAAAACCAAGGATCTGTGCAATAATGATTGGATGATTGATAAGACAATTTTCAAATATAATCTCGTTGAGAACCTTCCAAATGCCTCTGCCAATGAATACATGCATAGATTTGTAAATACCCATCTTGGGATCCCATTAATGGAGGCGAGACTCAAAGGAAGGATATAGACCAACAACTTGCACATTAAGAGAAGATAAACATCATTCTGGAGGGTTGTAGAAAAGGAACAATTGAAAAAAAGGTGATCTATTGATTCAGGCCCTCTCAAGCAGGGGCAATGAACATGAGGAACGATGAAGCCCTTGCGAACTAGTTATCCCAAGTGAGAATACAATTCTCCCAAGGAAAGCCATACAAAACATTTGAGTTTTGGTGGTAGTGACCATGACCAAATCTTCTTGTGCCAATTAATGTCGTTATGGTCTAGAGAGTAGGCATAAATATTGTCAAAAGGCCTAGTTGGCAATGACCTACCCTATAGAAGGGTTTCAACACCATACGATGTAGTCTTCTTCATTTTTGAGATAAAGCCCACTAGACGAAAGTTTTGAAATAAATGAATCCCATTCGATAGCTAGGGTTCCTTGAAGACCCAAAACATGGGAACTTTTCCAACAATAGGTAGATACAATTGGAGAGCTAGACATAGATGCATGGCAAAGCTTGGAGATGCCAAAAGGATTGAGAATGGATATAAGCTCTAGAGAGAGTTTGTAGAAAGTATTTCCCCCTATAAAAGGAGTACATGGTCAAAACATCTATCATTTGCATTGATGTGTCATTTCCATCCATGAAGTGCAAGATATGTTATAACAAACATTACAAAAAACAGAGTATCCAAAAATCTATCAGCGTCATCTATACAAAAAAGTGGATATATGGACACTAAATGTAAGAGTAAATGTTATCAACATAGAAATCTAGATGCAAGTATGAATGAATAAGGATTGAAGAAGCGATGTTATTTCATAGAGTTGACAGAAGTAAGGAAAATTTCGCAAAATTTTAGCATAAGTTGGACGAGGTTAAACCATTGGAAATTCCTGACCCGTGGAAAGTTGAATCCTCACACAGTTCAACAATAAGCATCCCTATCTTTCTTCAAAATATATGAAGCCTTATTCTGCAAATAGGGCCTTCCTTGAGAGGATGTCCACTAGACTATTCCATTCCTGGTGAACATGTTGGAACGAGAGGAAAAGGAAATTTTCTTTCGAAATTTTTACCCTTTCTTGCTAGTATTTCAAATTTAAAACCTCAATTTTATGTCACCTTGCAAGCCAATTAATGATGCACTTTGAGTCCTCATATACCTTGGGAGAGTCAATATTTAAATGAGAGGCAAAAACAAGAGCGCCCAACATGTAGCACTTTCTGCCTTGGTGTTTGTGCCTATCCCCAAATTCTGCCAAATACGAAAGGAGAGAGCCCCCTAGCAAAGTAAAAAAGCACCTCCACCACACATCCCTTCTTGTGCTGCACCATCAAAAAATTCAACATTACAGGTTTGAGGGCTCATGGGAAAATGAAAGTTTTGGCAATATTTTAACTTTTAAGGCATCAATAAATCATTAAAAAAACCAAGGATCTATGCAATAATGATTGGATGATTGATAAGATAATTTTCAAATATAATCTCGTTGAGAACCTTCCATATGCCTCAGGCAATGAATACGGGCAGAGATTTGTAAATACCCATATTGGGATCCCACTAATGGAGGCAAGACTCAAAGGAAGGATATAGACCAACAACCTGTACATTGAGAGAAGATACATCATTCCGGAGAGTTGTAGAAAAGGAACAATTGAAAAAAGGTGATCTATTGATTCAGGCCCTCTCAAGCAGGGGCAGTAAAAATTAGGACCGACGAAGCCCTTGTGAGACAAATTATCCTAAGTGAGAATACAATTCTCCCAAGGAAAGCCATACAAAACATTTGAGTTTTGGTGGTAGTGACCATGACCAAATCTTCTTGTGCCAATTGATGTCCTTATGGTCTAGAGAGTAGGCATAAATGGAGTCAAAGGCCTAGTTGGCAATGACTTGCCCTATAGAAGTGTTCCAACTCCATATTATGTAGTCTTCTTCATTTTTGAGATAAAGCCCACTAAACGAAAGTTTTGAAATAAATGAATCCCATTTGATAGCTAGGGTTCCCTGAAGACCCAAAACATGGGAACTTTTCAAACAATAGGTAGATATAGTTGGAGAGCTAGACATAGAGGCATGGCAAAGCCTGGAGATGCCAAAAGGATTGCGAATAGATATAAGCTCTAGAGAGAGCTTGTCAAAAGTATTTCCCCCTATAAAAGGGTCCTTCTTGAGGATAGTTTTTTTTGCCATTGCCCACCTTTTAGGCAAGCTAGTTTGCAATCCAAGGAGAAGCCTCCATAAGGCCCATCCAAGTAATCAACTTTGAAAGGGATTTTTGTACATGAAAGGACCTCAACCAATTTGAGAAAGACCAATTATGGAGATATTTTTCAAGAATAATCTGACTCCAAATTCCTGTACCTGAGACAACTCTCCAAAAGTTTTTCATAGCAAGAGAAAGGCTAAACCAATGAAGGTTTTTAAATCCCTGACCCCCAAAGGCCTTTGGCTAAGATAGAAATTATCAATTGGCCAAAAGAAATCTAGCCTTGATCTTCTTACCAAACCAGATAAAATTAAACATACATTGTCAGATCCTCCGGATGGTTGATTTGGGAATCTTTGAGAGGGTAGGCCAATAAACCAGTATACTTTAGAGAACATATTTAACCAGTGTCATACAACCACCTAGAGAAAGTGGGTTGTAGCACTAGCTGTTAATCATGCTTTCAACCTTTTTGATAAGCCACAACCAATCTTTTGCTTGGTAACAATTAGGTTTAAGATGATAACCCAAATAAATGAAGCCAAGGTCTAAAGGAGCCACCTTGTAAGGAAGGAAATAAGTTATGGAAATTATGGTCTGCTCTTGAATATTGTACTGGAGAAAGGATGATTTATGGAGGTTGATCTCCATGTCTATCGCGAAACAAAAGATAATGAAAATTCGATGAAAATGTATCCATTCAGAAACTGAACCATCCCCAAAAATCAGAACATCATCCACAAAGAGTAGATGAATTAGATAAATAAACTTAGTTATATTGACCCTCTTAATTCGACCATCAAATTTAGGCTTGGATATCATCCTGCTAAGGCCCTCAATAATTAGAAGAAATAAAATGGGGGATAAGGGATAACCTTGACAAAGGCCTCTCGAGTAAGAGAAAAAAATGAAGGGTGATCCATTTACAAGGATAGTAATTAGCAAAAGCAATGCATCCCATGATCCTATTGGTAGCCTTAAGGTCCATACTTGTAAGTATGAGCAAGATCCTATGAAAGTCCCAATTCACCCTATTGTAAGCTTTAACCAGGTCCATTTTGAGAATCATAACACTACATTTTTTTTGTCTTTATGGAATGCAAGGCCTCTTTAGTCGCTCCAATAGCATCATGAATCATTCATCGAGGGAGGAAGGCAAATTGTTCAAGAGATACAGCCATGGAGAGTAAATTTTTTCGTTTGTTGGAAATGACTTTAACAATAACTTTGTATATCAAGTTACACAAAGATATCAGTCGAAAATCATTAAAGCAGAGGAGTTTGGAGCATTTAGGAATAAGAGCAATAAATGTGGCATTGATTACTCCAGACACCCTCCCTAATTTCCTAGCCTCTTCCACCACCTGTAAAATGTCATTTCTGAATAGTTCAAAAAATTCCAAAAACAGTTAAACTGTCCACCCATCAGGACCAGGACTCTTGTCCTTGGAAAAGGAGTGAAGGACACCCTTAATTCCTTCCAAGGATATAGGACCTCCCAGACTTGCAGAATCTTCCTCTGAGAAGAAACCAGGAAAATGTTGAATAACCTATAGTTGGTCCTGAATCACATTTACCCCAGGATCTTTGTATATACTAGCAAAATGGGCCTTAGCGGACTTTTCCAAATCCTATTGAGAGCAGTGAGAGATACCTATATCATCCTATAAGTCCCATAAATAATTTTTATTCCTCCTATGGTCGACAAACCTATGGAAAAATTTAGTATTTAATGGCCTCTGGAAAACTTGAGGATATAAATGAATTTTGTGAGGAAATACAAATAGATTCAATTTCTTCCAGTTCCCTTCTTTGATCAGGAATATGGTCCTTAGTCCATTGTTTAACACATATTTTTAGTTCTCACATTTTGTATGTCTAGGAATCGATCGCAAACATCGATGGATCCATCGTGATTTTCTTCCAGCAAAAGTGTATCAAAGATTTGAAGGAACCCTCCTTAATCCAAGAGTGACTGAATTTGAATGGGTATTTAGAAGGAGAGATGTTAAACTCCAACCAAAGAAAAAATTGTAAATGCTTAGATATGACCTCCAGCCTGATCCATGAGTTGTATTTACCAAAATAAGCAACTAAGGAGTTTGCCATCAAGAAGCAATCTAATCGCTTGGGAATCCCCTGATTACCCGACCTCCCATTTTTCTAGGTAGCAATAATGGGAAAAGGGCATACATTTATGAAATTTGATTCATCGATGATTTGGCTTAAGAAGGGAGTGAAGGAATCACACATGGCATTAACTCCCCAAACTTCACTAGACGAGATGGTGAAGTTAAGATCTTAAGCAAGGATAAGTGATCTTTCCCAAAGCAAACCATTAACATATAGATTACCCCAAAAGACCTCTCTATCCTCATAAGGTCAATAACAATTCATGAGAATGATCGAGCGGGCCAAACCTCTAAGATGACCTTCTAGGATAATACATGCCTTAGAAGAGAAGGGGTTGAGGGATGCATCACGGGAGTCCCATAAGACATCAAGCCCTCTAGAGCAGCCCATAGCATCAACTGAGAAAATACATCAATATGTGCATATTTTAAGAAGTTCCTCTTTGGCCCCCAAGCAAGGACCATGGTTCCCTTAATGAAAATAACAGAGGATGATGGGTGACGATCAATCGATGGAAAGCGTGTTTTTTGGGAGGTTCGCTAACTCCACTAATGGTCATGGACATAATAATCATGAGGAAACATTATTGGAGGACATCTCCACTCTAAGGGCCCTATATGAAACAAGAAAACTCATATTCTTGATGAAGAGACCACCTAGGATGGCCCCTTCTCGAGCAATAACTTTTTTGGTTTGCCTTTTCCTTCTGTAGTGATTTTATTAGAGGATAATAAAGACTCATCCTAGACAAGCGCATAGGGGTTCGAGGATGGAAAGGTCGGAATGGAGGATAGACAGAGAGGGAAGACTTATATGAGGGGTCAAGAAAGAATAGGCCATTAATAGAAAAACCCCGGGCCAAGACAACAATATTTTAATCAGAAGACCTAGATTGTTGGCTAGGGTTTATGTCTAAAGGGGTATTTGAGGGTCAGAGGATGTCAGACTGGAACAACGAGGACCGAGGAAAACCCGATGAATGGAGGAGAGGGTTAATGCATACAGAGTCGAAGCATGGAGGGTTAAAGGAAGGTATTGAGTGATGTATTAAGGCCACAAAGTTCTCTATGTAAGAGTTAGTGAGATTAAAATCTGAAGATGTAAAGGAGCCTTTCCAATAAGGCATAATAGAATTTAAAGCTAAGTTATCTAGCAAATGAATGTCTTCTATAGAGAGAAATTGGATAAACTTACCCAAGGGAGTGGTAGAAGTAGGCAAAGAATTCTCAATAGAGAGACAAGTGAGGAGCTCACCAATAGCAAAATCTCGAGAGCCATCTAGAGTGATTGTGTTCTTTGCAACTTCAAAAGGAGTGAGCCCATCCATAGATACATGGTCCAATGGAGCATGTGGCATGTCATCCAATCTCAAAGCACCAATAATAGATTTGGGATGGTATGAAGCCCCGATGCCCAGAGAGCCACGGGGAGACATCTGACGTGACACTGAAGTTGGAATCACATATGAGACTAAACCATTGGATGGATCCCACCTTGAAGGAGCCATCCCTACTTCACACTGAACCTCCAAACCCTCGCCAACATGAAACATAGGAGAGATATGGCCATTAGAACCACACATAATGGCAAAAACACAAGACACCTTGAGATGACTCGTTTTTCTACACTAAGAGCATATGAAAGGGACTTTACAAAAGTCCAACCTCTGCTAAAAAAGATGTATCCCCAAGGGCAATTTATATTTAAGTCAGGAGACCTAGCGATAAATCCATTTTGACCAAGACCCACAAAATCATTTTGTCATGTGATATCAGGGATGTATCATCAAAACATATAAACCTACCAATACAGTTCAAAACTTGCATGACAATCTTGCGAGTCCATAGTTCGAGAGAGAATCCAACTAACATAACCCAAAGATACAGTGTTTTGGGCTTCTTTGTCATTAGATTAAACCCTACATGCCACCTCTAAAGCCATAGATAACCCTGATTAATAACCCTGTGTTTTTGGAGAACTGACTGCATATCCTCTTCATCCAGGAAGTGGAAATGTAACCAATTATTCATGAATAAACTCATGGTTGGAGTGTAGCCGAGAAGGGGTTTCTAGTGAGCAGGCACCCAAGACTAAATCTGGTCCTTTGACACCAGCTCACAAAAATATAGAAAAGATAGATCAACGCCTTAGAATTCAGCCTCTTCATGGGGGCAACCTCCTTTACATTACACAAATGAACAATTCTTGGATGGTACAAATGACAAGACCTCCTTTCTATATATAGGAGCCTAAGGGGTCATAATATAATCAGAGCCGACATAACAATAAAAATGTAAGGGCACAATAATAACAATAGTGGGCTTCTATGAGCACAAAATAAAAATATGGGGAATACATGGGTAACAATATATAAGGGGTTGTACTAATAAGAATAAGGGGTTACACTAGTAGTATAGGGACCTAACATGCCCCTCTCCTTCAAAAAGTGTTGTCCTCAACGCTTGAGTAGTTCTTGATGCTTCTGTATAAATTATTGTCCTCCCAAGTGGAATCTTCAGCAGATAAGTTCTTCCACTTGATGGGATACTCTAAAATTGATCTATTTCGTTGTTTTCGATTTCTCGATTCTGTGACTGCTTCAGGTTCCAATATGATTTTTCCTTCCTTGTCAAGTTCTCGCAATACTGTTTGAACTGGGATCTTCTGCAACTTTTGAATAAGTTCCCACTGCTTTGGGCATATGGATATATGTAAAGCTTGATGTTTGGAAGAACACTTCGTGGAATCAAATGAATAGCATGATCATGATCACGAATAGGTGGGAGGCCTTTGGGAGTCTCAAATATCTTGGAATGATTGTCCAAAACGTTTTGGAGATTTAGAGAAATACATGATTTCAATGTGGGATCGTCTAGTGAACATAATTGTGCAATTACACCCCGTTGTTCTTTATTTAGAAGCTTTGTCATGATGTTAGAGTTTATTATCTTTCCATGTTTTCCTTCGATACCCCTCAATTCAACTTCCTTTCCTAGTAAAACATCAACACCACCAATTGGAATGGAAAGCATTGGACTCCTAGTAAAACATCAGCACCACCCATTGGAATGGAAAGCATTGGGCTATTCAATACATATCCTCCCATGGATAGCTTGATATTATGGCACTTTTTAGAGCAATTTATGGTTCCTCCACTTGCAACCATCACTTGACACTTCGGTGTTGGATATAGAAAGCAATTCAATTCCTTGGCTATCTTACAATCAATAAAATTATGGGTACTGCCCGAATCAATCAACACTATTACCTTTTTCT